>CAUYPK010088150.1:0-96804 GCA_963574355.1 Loris lydekkerianus | reverse complement strand
CCCATTTTATCCAGTGCATTTGTTCTTACGCACTGGAATGGTGGTTCTTATCTCCTTATTGACTTTTAGGTTTTTTTATTTTTAAAAACCTTAATATTGTACTGGTATCTACTTGCCTAAATCCCCATTTCCCTCTGCATTGCCCAGTGAAAAGAATTATCTCCGCCCCCCCCCCCCAATTTTTTTTTTTGAGGAATTTGAAATGTAAGGAAAGTATGTGAATTCCTTATTAAGTACAGCCTGCATTTGCACCAGCCACTGCTTTAACTGTGAATACCTTGATTTCTTTAGCTCAGTGCTGTCCTGCCCTCCACTCCTCTTTTCTTCCTCTTTCTCTGACCTCTCCAGCTCTGTTTCCCAGCAGGTAAATGGCTTCTCTCTTTCCTTTTAAAAGGGACCTGAGACCCTTGTGCTTATGAACATTCGAGAATCATCAGATGAAATGGATCATGGTTTATAAGTTAAAAAGATTTCTTAGGCTTGGTTTTGGTCTGTTTTTGCGCATGTTCTGAGGCTGTCTACTTAAAATAGGAATTCATTCATGATGAGTTTCACTGAAGGTACCTTAGAAAGTTGGCCCGCTGTGTCGTTCTATCTTGAGCAGCCCTTCCCTTGCTGTTGGCCATGACAGTTTCTTCCTCATCTAGGCCTGCTGGTAAGTGCCAGCCTAACCCAGTTTGTCCTCTCCTCTGTAGCTGGATGAACTTTTGGGTTCATACTTCCCTTGAGTTTCAAGAAGTAGTTTGTTATTTGGGCTAAAACATTTCTTTCAGGCTAAGATCCTTCAGGAAAGTTAAAGTAAAAATACTAAAAAAAGGCCAGGGGCATGGTGGCTCACGCCTACAATCCCAGCACTCTGGGAGGCCAAAGCAGGAGGATTGCTTGAGCTCAGGAGTTTAACCAGCCTGAGCAAGAGTGAGACCCCATCTCTAAAGATAGCCAGGTCTTGTGGCAGGCACCTATAGTCCCAGCTACCCGGGAGGCTGAGGCAAGTGAATCACTTGAGCACAAGAGTTTGAGGTTGCTGTGAGTTAAGGCACCAGGGCACTCAACCCCAGGGCAACTGAGTTGAGACCAACTTCAAAAAAACAAACAACTAAAATATTAGTCACTTATCTATAGGCAAGCCTAGTTCTCTATATAAAAATTAAGAATATGTAGTTTCCTGAGGGGGTAGAATGCAGAAGTTGTCTTTTCAGACATTTTATTTATTTATTTTTGGGACAGAGTCTCATTATATCGCCCTTGGTAGAGTGCTGTGGCGTCACAGCTCACAGCAACCTCAAACTCTTGGGCTTAAGCGATTCTCTTGGCTCAGCTTCCCAAGTAACTACAGGTTACCTACAGAGACTACAGGTGCCCACCACAGTGCCCGGCTATTTTTTGGTTGCAGTTGTCATTGTTTAACAGGCTGGGCCGGGTTCAAATCCACCCGCCCCCCAGTATGTGGCTGGCGCCCTAACCATTGATCTACGGGCACCAAGCCTTTTCAGACATTTTAAACTAAGGATTGTGGTTTCAGAGCATGAGTATAAATTATTTTAATTTCTCCGTTTCCCTCATCTTTAATTTTATCCCATGAGTTTAAGAATCTACAGAATTTTAAAGAAAAAATATGAAGTGCAACACTGTCTTAAAGGTTATTTTTTGAAGTGGTTTAATTTTTCCAAGAATTTGTGAAGGAAAGTCTCTCTTCTGCTTCCTTACTTTGGCTTTAAACCCTTTTGGGAAGATATCAGAACCTTCTTTTTTTTTTTTTTTTTTTTTTTCCCCCACCATGTTGTCTAGTATGGTCTTGAACTCCTCCTGGGATCAGGCGTTCCTCCTGCCTCGGTCTGCTGCGTAGGTGGAACTACAGGCTACTGTGCTAGAGTGCCTACCTTACAATCTAAATGCAAAGGGTATGCTGGAACAACTCTGTGTGTTATCTGTAGACATGGAACAATGTCTATAATATGTTACGGAGTGTGAAAAAGCTTATTATGTTAAAATCATATATATGTTTTGTATACTTATGCTTATGTATTCAGTTACAAGTGTATATGCTGAATGTTATCTGAGTTTATCGCTGATGTGGTGGCCTCCCAGTGGCTCTTGCTTTCTATTCCTTATACTTCTGGGTTCTAGAGTTCTGGCAAAGACCACATACTACTCTTGTAAGAAATGTAGGAATGGAAGAGAGGTGCATTTGAACAAGGGGCTGCTGGTGAGCTTAGTAAAGCTGTTTACAAAGACAACCCTTTGTCATTCAAATTAGAGTGATCCTAATGGAACAGGAATGTTTGTGTAGAGATTTCAAATCGAAGGTTATATTGGCTGAAGATTTCGTCTAGAGAATGGAAGAGGCGGACCATCATGACTGCAGAAAAACTTCTGCAAGAGAATTCAGTAGAAGAAAAGCTGAGGTTCCAAATCTTTTGTTTCTGTAGTACTCTGTACACACAAAGTCTTAGGAAATGCTTGTCAATTAATGGAGAGCAAGCTGGTTATTCTAGAATGTCTGAGAAGACAACTTCTGTATTTGTGCTGATTTGTGCTTCAAAGAAAAAGAATAATTAGAAGCTGCTATGAGTTGCTTTAGACATCAACAGATCTTTTCCTAGGATGATGTTAATACTGGCTTTTAGAAATTTGGGCCAGGCATGGTGGCTCATGCCTGTAGTCTCAGTACTTCGGGAAGCTGAGGCATGAGGATCACTTGAGGTCAGGGGTTTGGGACGAGCCTGAGCAATATAGTGAGACCTCTGTCTCTGCAAAAAAATAGAAAAATTAGCCAGGCATAGTGGCACACAACTGTAGTCCCCTCTACCTGGGAGACTGAGGCAGAAGGATCACTTGAGCCCCAGATTTCAAGGCTGCAGTGAGCTGTGATTGCGCCACTGTACTCCAGCCTGGGGGACAGAATAAAATTCCGTCTCAAGAAAGAAAAAGAAAGAAAGAAGGAAAGAAATGAATTAAATGGGAAGCTGCTTGAATTTTTGGACCCAAGTACTTATTACCTAATACAGTATTAGAACTGCTTGATGACCTAACTTAGTCACCTGTGAGATGGTTGGCTTGATATTTTGTTTATCTTTGAAGAGTTTGCCTTATGCTTCTACCGGTGTAAGCCAGAGGGAGGACTGATTACATAGGAGTAGGAGGAGGACAGGTTTTTTTGGTTTCTTTTTGAGACAGAGTCTCAACTTTGTCACCCTCGGAAGAGTGCTGTAGTGTCACAGCTCACAACACCTGGCTAGTTTTAGAGCTGGGGGTCTCACTCTTGCTCAGGCTGGTCTTGAACTCCTTGATCTTAGGCCATCCAGCCTCTTTGACCTCCCAGAATGGTA
Source organism: Loris lydekkerianus (assembly GCA_963574355.1). Taxonomy (NCBI): domain Eukaryota; kingdom Metazoa; phylum Chordata; class Mammalia; order Primates; family Lorisidae; genus Loris; species Loris lydekkerianus. Next base: position 93,475 of record CAUYPK010088150.1, on the reverse strand, counting down.
GGATTACAGGCGTGAGGACATGTTTATACCTAACTGTCGATCAGCCCAGCATGGTTCCTGAGAAAACGGTCACCAAGTGTATTGTGGCTTTTTCCTTGTCCTGTATTTACTGTTTTTGGTAGTGAGATGGAAGAACCATTCTCTCCTGGTTCCAGACTTAAACCACTAAGAAAAGGAAGAGAGATTGTCTGTGGGCTCTGCTTGTGTTCCCAGTACCTTTATGGTGTAGATGGCTGTTGTCTTTTCGTGAGGCCTGTCATTTATCTCACCATTCTTGAGAGCACTTTTGCACAGAAGCATAAAGACGTGATTTTCGTCTTGCCATTGAAAATAGACTTTGTTCTGTCTAGGAAGGGTTTAAATAATAGAATAAGGGAAAATAACATTCTTACTAATCAAATCCAGTAAACCATGGCCCATTCTGGGTATTAATTTGCTAGGCTTTATGAATATCGACCTCCTTATTCTTCCCTAAGGAAGTAATTAATCATTTGCCTTTGTGCAACCTGTATGTTCCTTTTACCTACATCGTTTTCATTCGATTGAAGTCACTCTTGATTTTCAGGCACTCCTTGGCATTTTATGAACAGAAGTCGCCTACCAGTTTTTTCCAGACACTTCGGCAGTTTGTTTCTGGGTTAATATAGCGCCCTTCATGGAATAGTTTAAAGATTAATGTATACTAAGATTTTGAGGGGTATTGGAATCATACATTGTGGAACTCAGAGAAAAGTTAATATCCCACAGAAAAGGCCAAAAGAAACTGTCGTGAACCTTTCTTCTCCCTCCCCCCTTATCACTGCTGTGTGGGGCTCTTGGCAGAGGGTCTGTCTGGGCCTTTCTGTGTAAGTTGTCACTGAAGTTTGAACTAACTTTGCTTGTCCCACTTGATAGTCTACCAGGGTGTCTGTCACAAATGGTATTGCTGGCTCTCTACTGGGGAGTAGACAAATCTGGATGCCTTACCGTCTCTGCTTCGCATTTGCCTGCAACGAACCGACTCATTTCTTCTTTTGAGACAGGGTCTTGCTCTATTGCCTGGGCTGGAGTGCAGAGACATCATCATAGCTCACCACAACTGCAGGCTCCTGGGCTCAAGCGATCCTTCTGCTTTGGGGATTACAAGTAGCTGGGATTACAGCTGCGTCCCACCGTGCCTGGCTAATTTTCTATTCTTCGTAGAAATGGGGTCTTTCTATGTTGTACAGACTGGTTTCAAACACTTGGCCTCAAGTGATCCTCCCACTTCAGCTGCCCAAAGTGTTGGGATTATGGGCCTGAGCCACTATGTCTAGCCTACACTCATTTCTTCTTTTTAATTTAAAAAATTTTTTTGTTTACAGTCATTTCATTAAGACAGTATTTCCCAAAGAGGCACAGTACGCCTGAGATGGCTTAGCAGTGGTTCTCAACCTGTAGGTCATGACCCCTTTGGAACTGTATCAAAGGGCCGCAGCATTAGGAAGGTCGAGAACCACTGGCTTAGGGGGATAGGGTGTGGAGGTTGGATGGATCTGGTAAACATTTTATGTTCTAGCCCTTTGCAATTCAAAATGCACATTACTATATTAAAGGTCTCAAAGTAGGGGAGGGACAGATTTGGGGAAGTCTTGTGGCAAATGGTCTCGCTGGCTCCTGACGCCTGTAAACGAAACATATTTGGGAGGCAGAGCCTACTGGAGCCGGTTCCCCAGCCCACAGCGTGTGTCCCTTCTCAGCCCCACCAGTGGCTCCTTGACTAATGCAGCCTGACGTGGGTAGTGGTGGGAGGGTGCAAATCCCAGAAGTGGGTAACAGCTAAATTCAGGGCTGCTGGTTGCTGAGGTTGCTTAGCACATTGCTGCTGTCCCTCAGCCCGTTTCCTTAAAGATGTCACCAAGGGTGTCAGACATGAGAAATCTGTGTGTTTCTAAAATACTCACTTTTCAGTTCAGTGCAACATGTCCCCCCACCCCCCACCCCCGCCTCGGTTTAACACAGCAGTGTTTTTTTTTTTTTTTTAATTGTAGTAAAATATACATGATGTTTATCATTTTTAAATATTTATTTATTTGAGACAGAGCCTCACTTTGTCTCCTGGGTAGAGTGCCGTGGTGTCACAGCTCATAGCAACCTCAAACTCTTGGGATTCTCTTGCCTCAGCCTGTGGAGTAGCTGGGACTACACATGCCCACCACAATGCCCCACTATTTTAGCTCAGGCTGGTTTTGAATCTGTGAGCTCAGGCAAGCCACTAGCCTCGGGCCCCCCACCCCCTGTTGCTAGGATTATAGGCCTGAGCCTCCTGGCCTGGATGATGTTTATCATTTTAACCATTCATAAGTATACTGGTCAGTTGCATGAAATACATTATCCTCAATAAAATTTTTTCATCTACCCCCAACAAAAGTTCTGAACCCAATAAATAACTCCTCTCCCTTCTCATCTTCCTCCGTTTGCTGGTAATTCTACTCTCTTAATCTGCTTATTCTAGGCACTCGAAGTCAATGCAAAGTGTAGCAAAATGTCACTTTCTATCTGGCAGGGCTGCTGTGACCCAGCCAAGCCCCCACCTGTGTCTGAGGTGGGAAGGTGGTAGAAGAGTTTGCAGCACATGTTGGGAACCTCCACTGTCTACATGCATGTGTGCGTCTGTCCCTCCGCCTGTCTCTGTGGGTGTCTTGTCCCTGTCTACCTGTCTGTCTAGCTGTAGGACTGTAGCTTTGTGTTCTTCCTCTCTGTTCTGTTTGGTCCTTACACACATATATACAGCAGAACCTCCATAGTTGGCCACCTTCCTGCACTGGCCATCTCTTTAAGTTGACCTAATTGTCATAGACCAGACAGACACCACATGTACAACAGGCCTAGTTCCTTATGTCAACCCCTCCATATTGTCGACCAGTTTGTTACCGTCCCTTGAGTGGTCAACTCACACAGGTTCTACTGTTTATATACAGAGGGGCCATAAAGTTCGTGTGCGATTTAAAATTTTACATTATTTTAAATTGCACATGAACTTCATGGCCACCCTGTATATGTCATATTATAAATCAGCTCAAATCATTCAGTACTGATATTTAATAAGTGTATAGTAACACATGATGTACGTAAATACTGAAAAGATCAGTAAATGGAAAGGGCATGAGCCACTTATTATTATTGATGATTATTATTTGGAAATATTTTCAGGATCTTTGGACAGGAGGGAGATAGCGAGGCTGACAGATGGGGCAGGTGAAGATAAAAAAAAAAAAAAGCAAAGCATGTTGAGAGACAGGATTCCCGTCCTGTGTGACCGTGCATTTTAAAACAGGCAGCTCAGCAAGTTAGAGACATGAAAGGCTACATAGACTACCTTCTTCAAAGACCTGTGATTTTATTCTGAGGTCAAGTCTTAGGTTGTAAGCTTGCTTTCTTTTTGTTTTTTTCCCTAAGGCTTAAATAGACACACAAAAAATTCTCTGGTTTGGATTTTCTCTTTGATATTGGTCTTGGTCTAAGGGGGGAATTGTCATTAACATTTCATTATGTGTGCTCTTAGATTTGGTAGGTTTGACGAAACAGTTTCTCTGTTCATTAAACAATTTTATCAGCTTTATAGCTTTTTAGAATATAGGTAATCTAATAGTGGTTGAGTATTTGGCAGCCTTTCTTCTCCTACTCGCTCCTTTATTTTTAATTCTCACTGAAGATATTTTAAATGCATCGAGATTGGCGAGGGGAAGACCATAAAAAGAAAAAATGTATTTAATCTTTCTGCATATTCATGACACCTAATGTTTCTAAAATTACTACTTCTGGGTTTTTAGTTCTATAACATTTTTTTCTGACAAATAATAGAATTTGGTATATTTCACTGTGAACAATTTAAAAACCATATTAAATACAGTAATACCCTTAGGGTTACAATTAGTGAAATATTATTGTGACAGATTCCCATTTGCATTAGGAAAAACTATGAGTATATTTTATGCATTTTTGGAAGAATGGGGCTTGAGAAGCAGAATGATTTTTAAGTTGTTTACACTGAGAGAAGAGATGTTAAAATTAAGGTTGCTACTTTACTCTTTTCAACAATTGAGAATTATTTTTAAAGTAATAACATGTATATAGATTCAAAAAAATCAAGTAGCCCTTCCTAGTCATAATTCTAATAGGCAGCAAATTTGAACTCTTTGATCTGTTCTTTTGTGACTGACTTTCTCAGTAGTGTGTTCACACTGCTAAACTTGGGCTCCCTCATTTTAGATATTAACTTGCTGACTGGTCCTCAAGAGGGTTACAAGCCCGGACTGTGGAGGCAGAAGGTCTGGGTCCTCACCCATCCCCCCATTTACTGGCCATATGTCCTTGAGCAAGATGCTTTTTCTGTCTAATACATAGAATAGGGGTAGTAATCATCATCATAATAATAATGGCTTCTAGGCCTGCCCTTAATGTTTCTAGGGCCTGGGGCAAGAGGACAAATGGAGACCAGATGGCTAAATATTTAAAAGATATGTTTAATTATTTAAATGTATATGTGACATTTGCCTAAATATTTAATAGGTTTAAATCTAACTCTATCTATGGCCCGGCCCCTTTGTTCACCCAGGACCTGTTAGCCTGCTCTCCAGGTTTCTCCCTCAAGGCCAAGGTCTGAAGGATGCTGTCATGTGTGTTCCAGCCCACAAGCCTGCGTGTTCCAGCCCATAAGCCTGCATGACAGCTGCATCTGCTGGGGCAGCACTGGGAGCTGTGGCTGGTCCCATAGAGAGAGACTGATCAGAGAGAGAGAGAGACCAAAAGATCTTGGAAAGGAGCTGTAACTTTAAGAGTGAGACAGCTAGTCTGGGGCAGTTACCTAACACTTGCTCTCTCTGCTAGACCAGGGCAGATGCCATGATCTATATCCCAAAGTCACCCCCTCTTCTCACCAGCCTCTCCCAGAATTCCAGTTTATCCAGTTTCCAAAATTAAAAGCAGAATTAAACAAAACTTTCCTGTAAGACTGAAACGATCTGTTTTAGTTTCTGGAATAAACGGGTTGTCTAGGGCCCAGGCCTTGGGCAGAGGCCCCTTTGGGTCCCCATTAGCTCTGGGGATTCAAGAGCTGACACCTGCAAACCTCTTTCTGTTCCTGGGACATGGTACTCCTTATGCAGCTGTTGGTTGTGGTGCTGTGTAGTTTTACTACAGTGTGGACTTTTTCTTTTCATTTGATGGGCTTTGCCAGTAGAGGTAGAGGGTTCCCAGATTTAGCAAATCAAAAATACAAGATGCTGGCTGGGTACGGTTTTTCATACCAGAACTTTGGGAGGCTGAGGTGGGACAATCTCTTGAATCCAGGAATTTGAGGCTGCAGCGAGCTATGATTACACCACTGCACTCCAGCCTGGGCAACGCAGTGAGATCTTGTCTCAAAAAAACAGAAATAACAAGATGCCCAGATAAACAACGGAACATACTTACTCTGAGAGACTACTTGTTTTTTATGTGACGTTCAGATTTAATTGGGTATCCTGTGTTTTTTCTGGTAACCCTGTGAGGGCCCTTTCAATCATAAATGGCTCCTTTGGTCTTGGGAGATACTCTTTTATTATTTCTTTGATAAAATCCTCTCTGCATCCTCCCTTTCTGGAATACTTTTACTAGTCAGAGATTCGACTGACTGGATTGAACTTTCAGTTTTCACGCCTCTTCTATTGTCTGTATTTCTTTTCTAGTTCTGTTTTCTGAGAGATAGCCTGATTTTCCTGACTTCCTGATTTCTTCTACTTGTTTATTTCAGTTGTTAATAGGTGTAATTCCTAAAATTTCCTTTATAACTTCCTGTTCTTTTTTCTCAGGTGCTAATTATATATATGTGCTTTTCTTCCTCTCTTTTAATTATGATTTTGTTGATTTTCATCTCTTGTGCTGGTGGCTTTCCCAGCTTCTGACTGTGAAGAGCTGCCTGGGAGCTCTGTCCACACAGGTGGGGCCTGTCCTTGGGGGCTTCTCGGGTTCCTTGTGGAGAAGGGCTTCTTGTCAGAGGATCTCAAAAGCGAGCATCTGGAGTGTCCTCACTGGAGCTTTTGTTTTCTTAGGAGACTATCGGTGCTCCTGCCTGGGGAATAAGCTTGGCTTTTGGCCTCAGGGCTAGAGGAAGAGGAAGCTAGGCCCTGGGTCCTGCTTTCTGTATTATGCTCACTGTGGCAGCTGTGAAATACCGAGTGTCTATGGCTTTGATAACCCAGAGATTTTCTTCTTCCTCTTCCAGAGCTGCCCCGGGTAGAACAGAGGGCCTGGGCTCTGTGGGCAGACGTCACCCAGTCCCGTCAGCCAGCCAGCCCCACTTTCTCCCTCCCTTGCCGACTCCAGGGCCTGGGCGGTTGTGGTGGTCTAGCACTTACCGTCCTCCACAGCAGCAGCCTTCTGCTAGACCTTGGGATGTCGCTGCGTGGCCTGCTGAGTCAGTGGCCACTCCTCTGTCCTTGTCCTTTACTCCAGACTTTATTTGATGTCTTACCTTGGCTTTGATGCCATTTGCACAGAATATATTTTTGTTAACAGTTATTGAGATGTAAATCACACATACCCTCAATTCACCCATTTAAAGAATACAGTTTGGTGGGTTTTAGTTATGTTCATAGAGTTATGCAGGCACAGTCAATTCTAGGATGTTCCATCACCCTAAAAAGAAACTTTGTACCCCTTAGCTATAGCTCTCAACCCCTAAGCTCTAAGCAGCTATTAATCTACTTTCTCTCTCTCTATTGGCCTATGTATATCATTTAAAAATACCTTTAATACCATCTTTTAGGATTTCAGGAGGGAAGAGAAGGAAACGAAACTCATGAATTTGCTCATTATTGTTAAAATACTAAAAGTAGTCTGTCCGTTTTTCTGGTTTTATCTTTGGAGTATTGACTAATGTGCCCCTGAGAGAGATGGGGATTTTCCTCTGTCTCTCTGTTTTCCTTCTCTCCACTGGTTAATGTCGTCTGCTCTTTTGGAGATAGGTGTTGTAGGTGTTGCTGAGCCCAAATCAATGGGCTTCCTGTTGCTTTGGCTCCTAGCAGAGTTCAGGTGCTTTCTGCAGAGTTGAGCAGAGGAGCTGACCTGGGGCCAGAAGGTATCTTCTGGGGCAAGGCAGTGGAGGCTGTAAAGTAGATAGGGCTTTCCATCACTTGATAGACCTTCCTGTCCTGCATTTGCTTTTGTGCCAGCTCCTGCTCTGTGGAGAGCATTGCTGTGGGCATTTTTACAAAGTGGAGTCTTGTACTTTGCCTGAACCAGTAAGAGGTAGAAGACGGACACAAGCCAACAACACGTGTTACAGGTGATGATGGGTACAAAGACAACAGCACGTGTTACACGTGATGATGGGTACACTTGGGGGTGCTGAGCATGGCCCCCAGGATCGCTCTGAACAGGTATTAGTCTCTTGTCATTGTATCTGCTTCTGGGGCACATGTGGCCCAGCTCTTCCACACCCCTGGGATTTCTGTGCTGGCTCTCTGCATCTCACCCCGGCTCTAACAGCCGGCCCAGCTAGCAGCTGGCCTGGCTAGTGGGGGTCCCCTTCTCTCCTCTCTGAGGCCACCTCCCTTCCAGAGAACTAGACAGCCAGGGGTAGAGACCTCCATGGCTTGGTGAGGGCTTCTTAACCCATGTCTGTTTTGTCTTCTGTCTAAGCTCAGTTCTGTTCTTTCTCTAGCCTCTCTGGCAGTATTTTAGGACATAGGTCATGCTGCTTGAGATTGGGGCTCCCCGCAAGGTGGACCTTGCCAAGGGCCCTGTAGCATGTGCTCTATCCATCGTGTCCTGCCGCTTTGCTCTTGGTGGGGCCTAGTCTGTGAGCCCGGCCCTGGGCGCCTCTGTTGTTGGTGACTGTGGTACCAAGGTGTGGGTTGGGCAGGGAGTGATAGAGATTTATAGCCCAAGTTTAGTTAGTGCTTTGCTGGGAGGACAAGTCAAAAGAAGGGATCACAGGAAAAAGAAAAATGCTGGGATATTTTGTGAGTTAATGAAATTTTGCTGCTTTTTAAAGAGAAAACTGCATTCTTTCCCATTTAAGAACTCCACGCGACCCTTCTAATGGCTGTCCAGAGCAGGACTAGAGGCACACACGTTAGGAGGGAGGCCGTCCACTTTGGGATGGAGTGAAATCCGCTAAGCAGCCAGTGGGCTCCCCCACCTCCAGGCCCCCTGTGAGGCACCAGGAGTCATCGTCGTTGTCCTCCTCCTCCCTGTCCTCTGATGAAAACCATCATCGTCACTCCTCGAAAATTCAGTTTTCCTCCTCTTCCTTTTGTTTTACTATTAGAACATGTAAAGAGAGAAAGAAAATAGTGCGTCATATAGCCTTTTTTATCCCTTCCCATTTTGAAGATGGGAAGATTGAGGCTCCTGGCTGGTGAGATTAGTAGTTTTGTGTGGGGGTGCATTTGAGGTCTGGGGACTGCATGATCCAAAAGGAAAGTTGGACCTGCCAGACACACACCCTGCCTGCAGCATAGCCGCGGGTGGATTGTGTAGGGACTCTGGGGTGAGGCCAAGGAGTTCGGACTTAATTTGGAAGGGGACTTGAGGTTTTTTAGTAGCGGGAGTGGTATATGTTATTAAAATGGAGTCTTAGGAAGATTAATCTGGAAATTCCAAATGAGAAGATAGAAAAATGGAGAACAGGATATTTTGTCTAGGTATAAGAAGAGATAGTCCTAAGTAGAGGAGTGACAGGAACTAGAAAGAGCATGCGTGTAAAATACAGCCCCATGGGAAGCAGCAGGGCTTGGTGAGAGCTGGGCGTGGTGGCACAGGCCTTAGTCCCAGCTACTCCAGAGTCTGAGGCAGAAGGATCACTTGCAACCAGGAGGGTAAAGTTGCTGTGAGTTGTGATGATGCCACTGAACTCTACCCAAGGTGACAGAGCAAGACCCTATCTCAAAAAAGTCAGAATTATTAAGGTTTTTATGGAATTTTTGGCCTGCATTGGCTGCACAGTTCGACTAGCTTTTTTATTTCTTTGCATGGCCTCACTTAGTAATATTAGGCAGTGCTTTTGCTTTTATTGTTTTATATATTCTTCATATAAAAATTAAATGTATATGGGTAAGATGGTAAATCTGTGTATTTTACTGCAATAAAAAGTAAAATGTATACCTTGCTCTATTTTCCTGTGTGTGGGCCATTTGCATAACTACACTGGCTTTGTGATATATGTGGATGTTAGTATTTGACTGGGAAATTTTACTGCAGTAGGAAAGCAGTAGTTCCCATTTATGGCTATTAATTTTTGGAATCGCAAAGCCCAGTTACATTGCTGTTGCAGAAAGAAAGTCCAGCCTTCGTAGCAGATATCCCCTGGTTGGAGAGAAGCACACAGTTTACTTCCTCTGTGACTTGTATAACCAGATCTTTAGAAGGCACCTATTTTTTTTTTTCCTGCAGGCTGTTATTTTATATTAAATTGTCAGCGATCCAGTTGTCACGTTGCTTCCCATTGGCCAGAAAGATAAACTGAATAAATAATTTACTATCTCTGGCCACAGACCAGGGCTGGCTGGCTGTGGTCATGGAAGATGGTCTGAATCATTTTGTGTGCAGAAAGCATGGAAAGTGCAGACTTCTGATAGTTGTATTTCTTGATACCTTATGGTTTAAATGTTGCAAAGTCATTTTGATGAGTCAGTGACTGACCTTGAGGCAGCTTATTGGTAAGATAAAATGGAAGGTTAATCCTTACATATACAGAGCTGTTGAATAATTTAGTAATGACTTATTTATATTGCTCTCTGCTAGCATTTCTTTGGAGGTATTAACAAGAGGTTGTGGCTCAGTGCCTGTAGCTCACCGGCTAGGGCGCCAGCCACATACCCTGGAGCTTGTGGGTTCGAACCCAGCCTAGGCCTGCCAAATAACAATGACAACTAAAACCAAAAAATAGCTGGGTGTTGCGGAGGGTGCCTGTAGTCCCAGCTACTAGGGAGGCTGAGGCAAGAGAATCACTTGAGCCCAAGGGTTTGACGTTGCTATGAGCTGTGATGGCATGGCACTCTACCAAGGGCGACATAGTGAGACTCTTTCGCAAAAAAAAAAAAAAAAGGTTGTGGCATATAGCTCCTGTTCATCCCACTTTTCTTCTGTACTTCTACACTACCTTGTTCTCTTAATTATTCACTATTTTTCTCTCTTCAAAAAAAATTGAAGTCTATGCTTTTTTACATTTCCAGGAGCCCGTCCATTTAGTCATCTTGTCCCCTTAGGCTTTATTCGGTTGTGACAGTTTCTTAGATGTCCCTTGTTTTTGATAACTTTTTTTTGGTTTAGTAGGCCTTGGCCAGGTTTGAACATGCCACCCCCAGTGCGTGGGGCTGGCACTCTAACCATTGAGCTACAGGCGCCCATCCTGTTTTTGATAACTTTGACTTTTTTTTGGGGGGGAGACAGAGCCTCATGCTATCACCTTGGGTAGAGTGCCGTGGCTTTACAGCTCACAGCAACCTCCAACTCCTGGGCTTAAGCGATTCTCCTGCCTCAGCCTCCAAAGTAGCTGGGACTATAGGCGCTTGCCACAACACCCGGCTATTTTTTGGTTGCAGCTGTCATTTTTGTTTGGTGGGCCTGGGCTGGATTCAAACCTGCCAGCTCAGGTGTATGTGGCTGGCACCTTAGCCGCCTAAGCCACAGACGCCACGCCAAGAGATCCTCTTGTCTTAACCTCCCCAATAGCTGTGATGACACGTGCCTGCCACCATGCCCAACTGGTTTCTATTTTTTGGTAGAAATGGGGTCTTGCTTTGCTCAGGCTGGTCTTGAATTCCTGAACTTAAAGTATCCACCCACCTTGGTCTCCCAGAGTGCTAGGATTATAGGCGTGAGCCACCGTGCCCGGCCAGACCTTGACAGTTGTATGGAGGACCGGGCAGGGATTTTATAGAAGTCTTGTCACAGGCATTGTCTGATGTTTCTCTTGTTGTCAGGCTGGGTAGTGTGTTTCTGGGAGGAAGATTGCAGAGGGTGTATGCCAGTCTTGGCAGGTCAAGGCCACATGCTGTCAGTGTGGCTTTTACAGTTAGTTAATAAGCAAATCACAGGGGTAAAGGCTTAAGTTTTCTAATAATATGAAAATTGAAATATAATAAGGAATCTTTATTGCCTTTGATATTAGCTAATGAATATTTATAAAGTTGGGGGACATAATGCCCTAAAAGTAAGTCTAATACAAAGCTGGCAACAACAAAACTTCTTACGGCCTTTAGGGAAATCATTTTAGCATTTGTATTCATGGGTCAGATTTCTGACCTACAGTTAGATCAAAATTTGAGAGGTATTTTGGCATCTCTCTTTTTGGAGATTTATACTACTCATTAGCATGGGAGAGGCTCCTGTCTGAAAGAAATCTGTTTAACTTAGAAATATCCAGCATTTGCTACCTGTATTTTAGTCTTGTCTTTGTGAAAAACCTAGAAATATCCTACAGAAGTAATATCTCTGTTTCATAGTTTGTAAAACGTTGCCTGAAGATCTTTAATATTTTCCCAGGAAAGGTGAAGGTCATTTAACAAATAGAGCTGGGACTTAGAGGAACAGGGAACACGAGGGCTCTAGTTTAAGTCTGACTGACATGCTGTTGAGAGAGCCAAGTGGGATATCATACCAGTGATTGGAAAAATGGCTTTTAAGGTAGAATTAGGTCTAACAAGGCATCTGAGTTCTCTGAATTTACAAAATTGTTGCGACCATGGGATTTTCCTTTCTTAAACTTCTAATATTTATTTATATACATATGCATGTATTTGAGATAGAGTCTCACTCTATTGCCCAGTCTGGAGTGCAGTGGCCCAGCCATAGCTCACTGCAGCCTGAAACGCCTAGGCTCAAGCCATCCTCCTACCTTAGATTCTCAAATAACTGGGACTGTAGGCATACGCCACAATGCTCTGCTAATTTTTTAGTTTTTTTGTGGAGATGGAGTCTTGTTAAGTTGCCCAGGCTGATCTTAAAACTTCTGGCTCAAGCTGTCTATGGCCTTGGCCTCCTGAGTAGCTGGAATCATAGGGGTGTACTCACCTCAGGCTGGAATTTAATAGTGGTTTCAAAAGAGTGAATTGTCAAGGGGGGCTGGGCGGGAGGACCCTGGGAGGAGCAGGATTCGTACCAAGTTGTGAGCTGCAAGTGCCTGGTGGCAGGAAGGCCAGAGTGCCAGGTTTCCAGGGTAAAGCTGGGGGACGTCTCTGTATGCCAGTAAGCAGAGGTGACAGGAGTGACACAGACACAGGGGACCAAGCTCACTCTAGAGCAGTGGTTCTCAACCTGGGGGTCGAGGCCCCTTTTTGACAATGAAAATACATTGCGGCATCAGGAAGGTTGAGAACCACTGCCCTAGAGGGTTGGCTTAGCCAGGCCAGCAGTGGAGGTACAGACAAGATTTGGAGAAGTGTGTAGGGAGGAGAGTGCTTGCCTGGTGACTGTTATCTTTTAAGCTAACTACAGAAAGGCAAAGACATGGAATTGGGAAGAGGGAGAGATTAGAAACAGCCTCTGTCCCTTGGCAGGATGGGAATTAAGGAAAAACAAAAAAGGATTATGGTGCTAGATGACTGAGGACCCTCTGGAGGGTGAAGACCAGGGTTTACAGCAGGCCTGTGACCTGCTCTGGAACTTCTCTTGGCAGCTGGGAAAAGCCAAGGAGCTGGTGGTTTTTGTTTTTGTTTTAATTTATTTTTATTTCTTTTATTTCAGATTAATGTCAGGGTATAACCAAGTAGGTTACACAGGTTTGCATTTGTTAAAGTCCCTCTTGTAGTTGTGTCCTGTACCCAAGCGGTGTGCCTTGTCCCCTTACATTGAGGAGCTAGTGTTTTGAGCACCTTGTGCCCGCAGTCAGGGGCGTGAGCTTTCTTCTAAAGGCAGCGATGTGAAAAGAGGTCGAGTGTTGGAAGTTGAGCTTTTGGAAGAGGCTGAGGTCTGTAGTGACATGTGCCTGTGTGGAAGTGACGGCCCTTTAGTTGCTCCTGAAGGGATTGGGGAGGGGGCCTGTTGTAAAACCTCAAAGGAAGAGTGTGGAACCACTACGGGGAGGGCTGAGGCTGCTTTTATCCCAGTCTTCCCTAGGGTGGTGCCCCAATTAACGGTGTTAGTAAATGAAGCATTTTGAACTTCCACGTCTGTTACGTTTCAGATCAAGAATATTACCAGTTAACTGAAGAAGAAAACGTATTACTTCAGACAAAGTGTTTGTATAGCCACAATCAGTACCATCAGGATTAATGAAACCAGTAAATATCTGTTCTGGACAATAGCAACTATATTAGCAAATATAGTTGCTATTGTCCAGAACAACTCATGCAAAATAAACAAAGAGCATAGTCTTTTTTTTTTTTTTGCTCTGCATACAAACTGTATTTGAGCAGTTTGTGTCTTACCCTGCTGTAGGCTGTTTAGAAAATGAAGTTCTTCTGCTTTGCAAGGGCAGTGTGACCAGGGTCCCTGATCAGTGCTGACAGGTGATTAGATTGGAAGGAGTCTTGGTGTCCCTTTGTGTCAAATTTCTTCTCTGTGACTGGAAGGTAACCTCGAGACCTACAAGGTGCTCTGGCCACTGGCCACGCTTACTCAGGGTCAGAGCAGTGTGGAGGATAAAGATAAAATGAACACTTTCCTTTGGCATTTTGTTGCTTACATGATGGGACTTTCAGATAGCATGTACCATAATTTTTAAGTGATTCCATAGCTCCTTCTATTGCTTATTTTCCTCAAAACTGTATACACTTAGGTAATCCATATGTCTGTATTTGCTTGTATAGATGATTTTTTGAGTATTTACCAGTTTCAAGGGCCCATTCTCTCCCCACCCCTGCTCCCCTCTCTAGAACAGAGCAGTGAGCCAGGGATTTTCAGAAACTGCACGAGAGATGAGGCTGATGAGATGTCTTAAAAAACTTGGCCACAAAACTGACCTTTGTTCCCAGCCGGTGTAGAAGTGAAGAAGCGTGAGGGAGACCTGTGCAGTGGCCTGCAGTGAGAAAATTATTTTCCTTGATAAGTAAAGGAAGTGGAAAAGAAGCAAAAGGTCATCTGGAGAAAGAGAGGAAATAAGATTCTTCTTTCTCTGTCTCGTTAAAGAGGTATAATGTGGAAAGCTCAAAATTCTAAAGATGTAAAGAAGTGGGTGCTGGAGGCAGAATTAAGGTTTGCATAATGGTATAAATGGGAGAAGCAAGACTGTGAATATAGGTGGCCAAGAGAAAGCAACCTCTCCCTGCTTCCTGGAGGATCCCTAAAAACTGGGGCATTTTTTAAGAGGAACAAATTAAATTTGAAACACTGCATTGTATTAGTATGTGTTTTAAGAACATTTTATATTTGAAGGAAGGATAAGGAAGATAACACATGTTAGATGCATTCATGTGTTGAATTATTATTATTATTTTTAAATTGAGTAGAGTTAAACATAATGAAGGGCCTCAGTGGCCAGATATTGCTGGAAACCTGCGACAGGGAATCCCAGGAGAACAACAGACCTTGTATTATTACCATACAAGGGAAGTCTGCCTAATATCGTTGGGAGGATAGATAGGCCTTGATATGTTTTTCTTTAAGTATGACTGTTACGATCTTGCATTTATTGATTTTCATTAAAGAAAAGATTCACTTCTCCATCTAAATGGGTGATTTTCACTTGTCAAAAGAGGCAGAGGTTTGGCTGGATTTAGGTATGTATCTTTCTGTTTGGGAGTTATTTGAAGTTAGGATTCAGTGGTTAGGTAATGTCTGTGCCTTTTCTCTCTTTCTTTTTTCCTTTTTTCTTTTTGGAGACAGAGTCTTAGTCTGTCACCCTGGGTAGAATACTGTGTCATCATAGCTCACAGCAACCTCAAATTCTTGGGCTCAGGCGATCCTCTTGCCTCAGTCTCCCAGGTAGCTGGGACTATAGGTGCCCACCACAACACTCAGCTAAGTTTTCTGTTTTTAGTAGAGATGGGTGTTGCTCTCACTCAGGCTGGTCTCGAAGTTATGAGACAAGCATTTCACCCACCTTGGCCTCCCAAAGTGCTGGGATTATAGTCACGAGCCATTGCGCCTGGGCCTGTGACTTTTCTGTAGCTGGAAACTTAACAGTTTTATATTGCGAAGAAGGAAAAGTTTTTTATTAGAAAGTACAAGAAGTATTTAGGGGGTGAATAGGATTTTCTTCTGTTTTCCTTTTTACGTGATAACTTTTGACTTTTGCCAACAAAGATGAAATAGCTTTCCATCATTTTAAGAGGCTTTTGTAGGAAAGGAAACGTTATTGTTTGTGTCATAGGAGGGAATAAAGCAATCATGTGGCAGACTTGAGTTCTTTCAATTTCCTTTTTTATAAACAGGCCTAACATGTTTTTTTCTCTCAGATATTGTCAATGTCTTTGGGTGAAAGAACATTAGACATTCAGCACAAATGCTATTAATGAATTATAGGTTATTTGTACAGGGTTTAGTTGTAAATTAAAAGACTTTAGCATTTTATAGAGTGTAAACGAAATGAAAGACATTGTTATAATAACTAAAGCTAATTCTGTTTGAAAATCAAACTTTTGAGGGTAAGAGTAGCTAAAATGAGAATGTTGTATACTATGTTTTAAAAGAGAGCTAAGGTTTATTTTTGTAGTGTTTTTAAGCAAAAGAAATATATTTTGAAGACAGTAGTAGTTAGGATTTGGAGTAGAATATGAAGAAAACTTTCAGACATAAACATTTCTCTTTGTGTTCAATGAAACTGAGAAATGAAGTGGGAGTTAAGCATTTTTTCCTTCTCCAAGTGGAATACTTGCTCTCGCCTTCAGAATGTGAGAAGGGAAGGTAATAGGACATATGATTGTAGGTATGAAAAACATTTCTATAAACCCAAAAAGAAGTGTGAAGTTACAGAGAGTGGTGTTTATTACATTAATTATACAGCCCCAGGGAGGGGAGTCCACCTGCTGCAGGTTCTCGGGTTTCAGAGGTTGTGATGGACTCAGCAGGCCACTGCACTGAGGCTCTGCAGAATGTCCATGATGTATTTTTAGCTTGTAGTTGGGCTTCCTTCAGGTGAGCCTGGATGGCTGATTGATCTTTTTTAAGCCTCTGCCAATTCTTTGTGACCTCTTCAGAATGCCGCCTGCACTGCCTCTCCCTGGGCTCACCCACTTCCCGTAAGAGAAGAGTATAAATCTTGGGTGAAACGGAGGGATTGGGGAGCTGGTTTACCATGGAGGAAAAGTTGCTTCTTAACTTCTTGAGGGGTTTGCAGGCTCAGAGGATCCTCTCTGGGGCTTTCTGGGCCTTAACTCTCCTTTAGCTGGTCACACTCATAGGAAAAGATGCGGTGGTGTGGCAGGCAACAAAGCTAGTTAACTCTGACTGTGATTTAATACCGTTGCACACCTGTTTATAAATCAGGCAGGTCCCTGCTACATGTAATGGGAGACAATCAGAATCGTGTGTTAACTTGCCCCATATTCATAGAAATGCCTGCCATTTGCACTGCTGATCTGACCTGTGATCTGGGCTCACCATCTCCCGAGTATTTGAGTTATCTCTTACCTTCTTTTTGTTCCTCAATTGAGTGCCTTCTGGGATGAACAGTGTAAAACTGTGTGATGTCTTTTGCCCACCAAAATCATAAAAGAGAAGGCAGGTGACACAGACCCCATTTAGTTACAATGAAGGGTAGAGTGGGCCAGGGTGTAGTTGCTCATGCCCGTAATCTTAGCAATGTGGTTGCAGGACCGCTTGGGCTAAAGAGTTCGAGACCAGCCTGAGCAAGAGTGAGACCTCATCTCTATTAAAAATAGAAAAACAAGCTGTGCATGGTGGAACGTGCCTGTAGGCCCAGCTACTCAGGAAGCTGAGGCAGAAGGATCACTTGAGCCCAGGAGTTTGAGGTTGCTGTGAGCTATGATGATGCCTCTGTACTCTACCTGGGGTGACAGAGCGAGACGCTGTCTCAAAACAAAAAGAAAAGAAAGGGACAGAGCCCTTTCTTTTCTTTTTGTTCTGAGGCAGAGCCCAGCTGCCACTCTTCAGTGTTATCACTTACAGAGCCCGGGATCAATCTAAGTGGGGGCACTAAGGGGATGCTTATGATTCTGTGTATTGAGTTTTCTCATCACAGTGATCGCCAGCCTTAGATCAACATGGACGGTCAAGGTGGAACCCTGGGTGACTTTGCAGCATCAATCTGATGGTTAAGAATAAATATGGCGACATTCTGGGATTATTCATAAGTGGGTGGATTCTCATGTGTATCTAACAGATGGGTGTTTCATTGCCCACATTTTGCAGTTTTAGTGTTCAATTTTCATTTTAAAAAGAATACCATCATTTCAAACCTTCTCCCTGGGTCTGACTTCTCATAGATACTTTCACTTCAGTATCTCCTTAGAAATGTTCCGTTTCCTGTGCCCCTTTCATGGTGCACTAGTTTAAATACTGGAAGTGCAGCATGCGCTATTCCTCATTCCCTGCCCGAGGCCACAGACACCAGCCGAGACAACACTGCCTGTGAAGTGTTTCCTCTGGGCTAAGTAAGACATCGAAGGAAAAGTGACCTCTTTTAGCTCTACGTTAACTGAGACATGTGTGAATGAAAGGTGACTTATTCTTCAGCTCCCGTTGAACCTTGAGTGTTTATTTCATCATCAGCAGTGGTTTTGCCCAACCACATTCTTCGGAGTATTTGGAGGTGTCCCCAGAGGGAGTTAATTCTCTGAGGGTCTTAGCACCTTTTGGTGGGTTTGTGGTTTATGTGAGTTTTCACAGGTATGTATATTCTTGCCTGAGTGGAAGTTCTATCTTGAGCCTAGTATAGTTACTTTTATTAGGAAGGCAACATCTTTTACAGATGTTAAAAGAAAAAATGTCATTAAATACTTCTCAGGGTTGACTAAAACATTTAAAAGAAGACTAATGACAGTAAATACGGAAAAGCAAAGAGTCTAGGACTGAGTATAAATCTGCTAGGTGAATTCTTCCATTGGAAGCTGTCTAAATTCTCCTGTAACCCTCTTCCCTCCCAAGTTGGTGGCTGCTTGCTTGATTTCTCTTCCCTCTCCCACTCATATTCCCTGGGATTTTCTTTTCTTCCCTCCTTCTCTTCTTGCCTGATCACATCCACTGCAGAAAGAATGAACACGGGTTGAGAGTCTCTCCCTTCCCGAGGCTCCCAGAGCTAGTGAGTGACAGAGCTGGGTCCAGGACTGGTGATCTGTTATGAACCCAGTGTTCTGGCCCCTGCCTTGTGCTTTGCTAATTATTTGGCACTTACAGTACAAAGGTGAGTGACACTTGGCTTGTCCTCAGGTTAGGAGGAAGGAAGAGACAAGTACACACATATTGGCGTATGTGTCAGGAAAAATGGAACTCATAAGATGCAGCGAGCGCCCTGGGTTTCCAGGGAGCAGTGTAAGCCCCCTGTAGTGGAAGCTCTGTCTGACACCCACAACGCTTGTCCTCTGAGAGTAGCGTGAAGGGGCCCTTTTGAAGACTGCAAACACTTCATGCCCTTTATATATCCTTCGTGTTTAGGAAGGGCTATGACTATCCATGTTCCTACAGCTCTCCATCCTCTGACCTGACCTACCTACCATCTGAGAGCGTGCTTTTTTTTTTTCTCCTTTTAACATAATAGGGAAAATTAGGATGAAAATAAAACTTGATAGAATCAGCTTCTTATGGTGTTGGGTTTTTTTGGGTTTGTTTTTCTTCTTAAAACCTAGGAACTTATTAGCAGTAGATGCTCTGCTCTGGGTGAATATCAACATCTGTTTTTGTTTTTTGTTTTTTTATTTTAATAGTTTCTTTTAGTGTGTACCCTTAATCTGATGGTGACTGTAACAGTGATAATTGGCAGGATTAAATAATGTCAGTTGAACCCTGTGAGGTTCCCAAGTATGTTTGGAAGTAGATTTTTGTGGAAATGACCCTTCTCCTAGTTGCTATGCCAATGCCTGCTTTTCTGTGCTGTCACAGTTTCTAGCAACTTCGTTCTTGTTACAGAAGGGTCACTCTGATAACACTGCACAGCCGTTTGGAGGGATTGCTTTTGAAACTAAAATTATTTAGGTTCTGTACATATTTTCTAGGTGCTTTTTCGCTTTGACTCAGTTCCGTAATTACAATCAACGCAGCCACCACTTTGCTCTTTCTTGGTAATCATCACTGTATTAGTATAAATCCTGCTGGGAGATTTATCTCATGGTTAGGAAACCTTAATTGCTGATGGAGTTATTTTCTGTTCATTTAACAGAACCACTGATCACATTCATGACCATGGGGGACATGAAGACCCCAGACTTCGACGACCTCTTGGCAGCGTTTGACATCCCAGATATGGTCGACCCTAAAGCAGCTATCGAGTCTGGACACGATGACCACGAGAGCCACATGAAGCAGAATGCCCACGGAGACGACGATTCCCACACGCCATCTTCCTCAGATGTGGGCGTCAGCGTCATTGTTAAGAACGTTCGGAACATGGATTCCTCCGAGGGTGGGGAGAAGGACGGTCACAATCCCACCGGCAACGGCCTGCACAATGGCTTTCTCACAGCGTCCTCCCTGGACAGTTACAGCAAAGATGGAGCAAAGTCCTTGAAAGGAGATGTGCCTGCCTCTGAGGTGACTCTGAAAGACTCAGCCTTCAGCCAGTTCAGCCCCATCTCCAGTGCTGAAGAGTTTGATGACGACGAGAAGATAGAGGTGGACGACCCTCCCGACAAGGAGGATGGACCTTCAGGCTTCAGGTCCAACGCGTTGCCAGGTTCGGTTCCCCAACAGGACTATGATAAACTAAAGGCACCTGGAGGGGAAAACTCCAGCAAAACTCCAAGCTCTACATCAGGCAATACAGATAAAAACAAAGTTAAGCGAGAAACGGAAACAAATTCTATAACCCTAAGTGTTTATGAAGCTTTTAAAGTCAGAAAAGCAGAAGAAAAATTGAAGGAAAACTCTGACAAGGTGCTTGAAAACAGGGTCCTTGACGGGAAGCTGAGCTCAGAGAAGAATGATACCAGCCTCGCCAGCGTGGTGCCGTCAAAGGTGAAGTCGTCCTCCAAGCTGTCATCCTGCATAGCTGCAATTGCGGCGCTCAGCGCTAAAAAGGCAGCTTCAGATTCCTGCAAAGAACCAGTGGCCAATTCGAGGGAATCCTCTCCGTTACCAAAAGAAGTAAACAACAGTCCGAGAGCCACTGACAAGTCCCCCGAATCCCACAGTCTCATTGATGGGACGAAGAAAGCATCCCTAAAGCAACCGGATAGTCCCAGGAGCATTTCCAGTGAGAACAGCAGCAAGGGATCTCCGTCCTCTCCTGCAGGGTCCACACCAGCAATTCCCAAAGTGCGCATAAAAACCATTAAGACGTCTTCTGGGGAAATCAAGAGAACTGTGACCAGGGTATTGCCGGAAGTGGATCTTGACTCTGGGAAGAAGCCTTCCGAGCACACACCATCCGTCATGGCCTCTGTGACGTCCCTTCTGGCCTCCTCAACACCTGCTGCCGTCCTTTCCTCCCCCCCCAGGGCGCCTCTCCAGTCAGCAGTTGTGACCAATGCAGTGTCCCCTGTGGAGCTGACCCCGAAGCAGGTCACTATCAAACCTGTGGCTACTGCTTTCCTCCCAGTGTCCGCTGTAAAAACGGCAGGGTCCCAAGTCATTAACCTGAAGCTCGCTAACAACACGACAGTGAAAGCCACGGTCATATCTGCTGCCTCTGTTCAGA
Source organism: Loris lydekkerianus (assembly GCA_963574355.1). Classification (NCBI taxonomy): domain Eukaryota; kingdom Metazoa; phylum Chordata; class Mammalia; order Primates; family Lorisidae; genus Loris; species Loris lydekkerianus. Next base: position 72,780 of record CAUYPK010088150.1, on the reverse strand, counting down.
GTGCCAGCAGTGCCATCATTAAAGCCGCCAACGCCATCCAGCAGCAAACTGTTGTGGTACCGGCGTCCAGCCTGGCCAATGCCAAACTCGTGCCAAAGACTGTGCACCTTGCCAACCTTAACCTTCTGCCTCAGGGTGCCCAGGCCGCCTCTGAACTCCGCCAAGTGCTAACCAAACCTCAGCAACAAATAAAGCAGGCAATAATCAACGCAGCAGCCTCTCAACCACCCAAAAAGGTGTCTCGGGTCCAGGTGGTGTCATCCTTGCAGAGTTCGGTGGTGGAAGCTTTCAACAAGGTGCTGAGCAGTGTCAATCCAGTCCCAGTTTACATCCCAAACCTCAGTCCTCCCGCCAGTGCAGGGATCACGTTACCGTCGCGTGGGTACAAGTGCTTGGAGTGTGGGGACTCCTTTGCACTTGAAAAGAGCCTGACCCAGCACTACGACAGACGTAGTGTGCGCATCGAAGTAACGTGCAACCATTGTACAAAGAACCTTGTTTTTTACAACAAATGCAGCCTCCTTTCCCATGCCCGTGGGCATAAGGAAAAAGGGGTGGTAATGCAATGCTCCCACTTAATTTTAAAGCCAGTCCCAGCAGATCAAATGATAGTTTCTCTGTCAAGCAATACTTCCTCTTCATCTTCCACTCTGCAGAGCTCCGGGGCAGCTGGCACGCACACTGTAACAAAAATTCAATCTGGCATAACAGGGAATGTCATATCGGCTCCTTCCAGCACTCCCATCACCCCTGCCATGCCCCTGGATGAAGACCCCTCCAAACTCTGCAGACACAGTCTCAAATGCTTGGAGTGTAATGAAGTCTTCCAGGATGAGACATCGCTGGCTACACATTACCAGCAGGCTGCAGATACGAGTGGACAAGTAGAGTATCATTTAAATCTTGGTGTTTCAGTGATGAGTCTGTAGACACGAGTGCTTGCTCAGATGCCTTTGATTTTAGGAGTGGGAGCTTTGTTAAATGGGGGAAGTATGTGTGTGCGTGCACACCCGCACAGATGCATACCAGCAGGCTTGTGCAAGTGAGAGGGAAGGAATCGTTTTCATAGAATAGAAACCATGTTGAAACAGGAATCTTATTTTCAAAAAAACGGTCTTCTGGGGAAAGATAATTCTTTTAGCCAGATGTAAGGTGTGTATACTAGCTGAGTTATGGTACTTTTAGATTCTGGTAATTGTTGAGTCATTGGTATGTATGCCGCAGTTCTGAGATTTAGGTAATTACAGCGTTACCCCATCATATTAAGTGTTCAAGGAAAACTGTATTACCACAGTTCCTGAGTTATTAGTACCAATTTTGAGATTTTAAAAATTACTTACTGTTATTTATAATTATTTACAATACTGGAATCTTTTTTCTAGTTAAACACAATCAGTGCCCATTTCTGTGGTGTGTCTACTTAGGTTGATGGTCTAGAAGTCTATTTAGTAATATTCTTCACTGCAGTGAAATTAAGCTACAATGGCAAACCCATCTCCACTTAAGCAGGATACCTTTGTGGTGTGCTTGTGGCTTTTGTTTATAAGTACAGGATGATGTTGGTGACATACATTTCACAGTGGACATCAGCTTTTTATCTCTGTCATTTGCTAGTCCATGAGGCAGCATCTGGTTGATAGATAAATGTGTTTGTACATAAATGGTGCTGTTATTTGGAAGTAACTGGACGTGCCAAATCAAATTTGAGTTAGTCCAAATGACTTACTGTCCAAACCAGAAAGCTTGGGAAGTTTAAAGTGGGTGCCAGTGTGAGCTAGCGCACTCTGCCTCTCAGACTTCTCTTTGTGAAGATCCAGCGTTAAACCAGTCCTTTCTTTTTTTATCCTCCAGTATTTGTTAATTAGGAGGTTTCTGCTGCGAGTCAGAAGTCTGGCAGTCTGGCACCGTCTTGGTGAATAGCTCCTCAAAGCTAGCTACTGAGTTATGTTCTATGTAGGATTTTGAGTTTTAGAAACAAAAGATCGAGAATACCTCAATTTTCTTTTCCCCCTGATTTTCAATTATTGGAAATGGAAGCAATGAGAGTTTTGATGGCATTCTTGCGGGCTCGGATGCTAAAAGTTTATCGGTTCTGACAGTAAAATGCTGAAGGAAGGAGGCAGACACGTAGTGGGAGGAGCAGTGGTGGCCGCAGCTCTTTAGCTGTTCAAAGCGACAGAGCCTGAATTCTGTCAATACTTCACTAAAGTGGTCATATTTCTTTTCATCTCAAAAGGATGCAGTGAAAGGGGGAAAAGGCCAAAAAGTTTTTCCTCCAGTTCTGTTTGTCCTGTTTCTGTGTCTGTGGGTAGACGGTGTAGGGGGTGGGCGCTGTCGTTGCTTAGGGGGGGCTCACTGCTGCTGTGTGCTCTGTGTCTGGTGTTTCGATCTGCCCTCAGATGTGTCCACCTTCCTTGGGACCTCTCCTTCTCTAAGAATGAGGAAAGCCATGGGCGGAGAGGTAGGAATGTACCCTCTCCCCTGTGTTCTCTTCGTTTCCATTCTCTGTTGGCCTTTTAGTCTCAACAGCCCAACTGGAGCCAAACAAGGGTGAAGTGGTTTTCCTGGGAGAAGATTAATACGGTTTCCTATGTGTGCGGTTGTTTTGGGCATCACTAATCTATTTTACTGGGACAAGTAAAGTGTGCGGTCACCTAGTTCCCCCAGTGTCCCCAAGGAATGAGTCACAAAGAGTGTACATTTAACTCTAAGGCCATATATGCTCTAAGTCAGTGGTTCTCAACCTTCCTAATGCCGCAACCCTTTCATACGTTCCTGTGGGTTGCGACCCATAGGTTGAGAACCGCTGCTGAGTGAAACATTCGCCTCCTGTTTCCTTTCTCCGGTTCTGCCTGGCTAAGTCATCCACCCGGGGAAGAGTGTTGCTATTTAGTGAGTGTCAGCTGACTGCACCGCCAGACGCTACGGGGCTGGCAGCACAAGCCTGGCCCGTTAACAAGCATGCCCTGGTACACTCTGCTGCTGTTCCTCTGCCCGCCTCTCCCCAGCTCCCGCCTCCACATTTGCTGGGCCAGACCGTTCTTAGGCAGGTCCAGGTGGGGGATCTGCTTTCTGCCACAGCAGGAGGGGCTGCTGCCTTGGCACTCAGCTTAACCCAAGCTGAGTCTCTTCCCTCATTCTGGGGGGTAGGAGGTCAGTCGACACATGTGCCTCTGGCTGTAGTGGCAGCTGGGGTGGTTCTCACCCATTGCCAATCACCTGCTGTGGAATCAGGTAGCCATGGTAGTGAGAGGTGGGTGCTGCAGGAAGATGGAGGTAATAGAAGACATAAGAGGAAATGGCAGTTCATCAGTATGTAACTGTCAGCCACTTTACAGTTTGTCAACTTTAACTCCAGTCAAGGGGGGTGGGGTGGGGTGGGAATCTACCCACAGAAATTGTTTCTTCGTTGTGAACGTTACTTAGAACACCGTGTCTTCTTACAAAATTTAGAATTTGACCCAGAGGCATCTCCAGTACCACGGACGTGGCTGAGCCCCTCCCTTTCTCTGTTGTCCTGTGTTCCACCACTTAAAACCTTTGCTTTCCGTTTTCCCCTTGACCTTCACGTTTTGGCAACTCGAGAGTGGACTGAGAGAGTGGACAGCCCCACACCTGTAACCGCTTTCCACGGCCTCATTCCCTGGCCTGGCCTTTCTGGAGTTGGACCCTATGTGGCCTAAGTCCTGCATCTGCCGGCGGGGCAGGGTTCCTTTGGCCTACACATTAGCCTTACTTAGAGATGAAACAAAAGCCTTGTTCATAGAGATGATTGTAAAAAATTCATGTTGTAGGAAATAATACGGAGAGCGCTTGTGTGCCGTTCATCCAGTTCCCCACGAAGGTAACCTCTTAGAAAACTAGAACCGCATTGCAAGCAGGGTGTTGATGTTGGTGCAGAAGGGACACAGAGCTCTTCAGCATGTCAAGGGCCTCTTGTATTGTCCTTTTATAGCGACCCACCTCCCAACTCTGTGCAACCACTCATCTGTTTTCTGTTTCTATAATTTGGTCATTTTCCATAATTATATAAATGGAACCATGTAGCATATAACTCTTTGGGGTCAGCTGTTTTTCACAGGATATCCAGTCAATAGTATTGATAGTCCATTCCTTTTGATCGCTGAGTAGTAGTTCATTATGTAGTTGTACTGTAGTTCATTTAACCATTCACTCACTGGAGGTTATCTGCATCGTTGCCAGTTTGGGGTATTATGAGTGAAACTGTTACTGAACACCATGTGTAGGATTTTGTGTGAACATAAGTTTTTGTCTTTCTGAGATAGATACCCAGGAATGTACTTGCTGAGTTACGTGATAGCTGCGTGTTTAAGATTCTAAGTGGCTTTCCAGGGTGGGGGCTGCCATTTGGTGTTCTCACAGGGCAGTGGGTGAGGTGATCCAGCTTCTCTGCATCTTCACCAGCATTTGGTGGTGGTAACAGTTTTTATTTTAGCCATTTTGATAAGTATGTGGTATTTCATAATTTCATTGTGGTTTTAATTTGTGTTTCACTTATGGCTAATTATGTTGAACATCTTTTCATAGATTTACTTGGCATCTGTATTTCTCTTTCAGTGAAATGTTTCTTCATTCATATCTTTTGCCTATTTTCTTTTCTTTTCTGTTTTTTTTTTTGTTTTTTTTTTTAAGAGACAGTCTCACTTTATTGCCCTCGGTAGAGAGCTGTGGCGTTACAGCTCACAGAAACCTCCGACTGCTGGGCTTAGGTGATTCTCTTGCCTCAGCCTCCTGAGTAGCTGGGACTACACACGCCCACCACAACGCCCGGCTATTTTTGTGTTACAGTTTGGCCGAGGCCAGGTTCGAACCTGCCACCTTCAGTATATGGGGCTGGTGCCCTACCCACTGAGACACAGGTGCACCTAGCCCATTTTCTAATTAATTGCTAATTCCACCCCCCCCCCCCCAGTGTTGTGTTTTACAAATTTTTGAGAAAGTCTAGATACTAGTGTTTTGTTGGCTGTGTAGTTGCAAGGTTTGTTCTCCCCATGCACAGCTTGTCTTTTCATCTTTTAAGCCATTTTTTGGCAAAACGAAAGTTTTTTAATTTTGATGAAGTCCAGTTTTTCAAGTTTCCTTTTCTGTGTTTGATGTCACAGGCCTCATAGATCCTGCAGATTTTCTTGTGTCCCCCCCCCCCCTCGAAGTTTTACATTTACGTGTCTGTGTCTTACATTTAAGTCTGTGGTCCATTTAGAGTTCCTTGTGTGAGGTTGGGCTTTAGGTCAAGATTCTTTTCTTCTTTTGCCTTAAATGCATCTTTTCTTTCAACATACTTGTGTGGAGCTGTTCTGAGTTCGTCTATACCAGTGATCTGTGTGTCCGTCCCTCTGCCAACGTCACCTTGTTGTAAGGACAGTGTGTAACTGTCTAAAGGTCTGCCAATCGGGTGACTGATTCCTATAACTTTATTTTCCTTCCCTAAAATTGTGTAGCTATTCTTGTTCTTTTGCCTTTCCATATACATTTTAGAACAATTTTGTCTATATTTACAAAAAATCTGCTGGGATTTTGATAGTAATTGTGTTAAATTTATATGTCAATTTGGGGGAGAATCAACATCTTTACTATGTTGAGTCTTTCTGTCGACACAGACTCTCCACTTTTTATCTTTCAGTTTACATTTTATCTTTGATTCAGGAGCGGTTTTGGCTCATTTCTATTTTGATCAGAGTCGTTCTACATTTCTGTAGGACATGTCTGTGCACCCAGTAAGGGGTCTTTTCTTTGATTTTTAAAATAATTTTATAGTTTTCATCATACAAGTCCTGTATATGTTTTGTTAGGTTTCTTTTTCTTAAGCACTTGTAAGTAGTAGTATGTTTTTCGGTGAGTACATTCATTGCTAATATATAGAAACAATTAATTTTTATGTATTTATTGTGTAACCTGTGACCTTTGGACTCCTGTATTGGTTATGGAGGTTTTTATATATATATATATTTTTTTTTAGGGTAGATTGTATTAATTTGTGAGATACCAAAACAGCCTTGCATCCTGGAATGAAGCCCATAATTCTTTTTCTATATTGTGAATTATTATTTTTTTGAGACTGAGTCTCATTTTGTTGTGCTGGGTAGAGTACCATGGCATCATAGCTCACAGCAACCTCAAATTCTTGGGCTCAAGCCTTCCTTTTGCTTCAGCTTCCCAAGTAGCCGGGACTACAGGTGCCCACCACAACGCCTGGCTATTTTTAGAGACGGGGTCTTGCTCTTGCTCAGGCTGGTCTCAAACTCCTGAAGTTCAAGCAATCCACCCACCTCAGCCTCCCAGAATGCTAGGGTTATAGGCATGAGCCACCTTGCTCAGCCTATGTATTGTAAATTATATCCACTTGATACTTTGTTAAGGATTTTGCATCTGTATTCAGATAGGTTTCTTCTTTTTGCTCTGTCCTTGTCTGGTTTAGTAGGTTGATAATTAACTTTATAATAATGAATTGGGAAGTGTTTCCTTCTTTTTCACTTTATCTGGAAGAGAGTGTGTGTAATTGGGTTTTCTTTGTTTCGTAGAGTTCTCCAGTGAAACCATCTGGTCCTGGAGATTTCTTTTTTGGGATTAAAAAAAAATAATAATAAATGCCTGCTGGGCTAATGGAGGGGCTTGTTATCACTTGGAAGCAATGAAAGTCCCTCTTCTCTAGTGGCCACCTTCTATGAGGCCACCTGGGCCGGGGTGTTGGGACACTTCAGTAGAGGCTCAGGAGGGTGGTAATCCGGCCTCCACCGAGACTTGGCACAGGTTGGGATGAGGCCACAGTGTTTTCTGTGGGGGTTTGTCTGAGTGGAGCAGTAATTATCTAAAAGTTTTCTATTTTCCTAAGCTGCCCCTTTCCGGGCCATTCGGTGTTAGAGAACAGGCTTTTGTTGGGGATTTTTTCTCTCCACCCATTGGTGTTTCTAGGTTACCAGCTCCTTCAGCTCCAGACCTGGGATATGAGGCTAAAGGAAACCCAGGGCTCACTGCCCTGTCACATCTAGGGTCCCAGAGTCCCTGCCAGACTTCCTTTGTCACCACCTTTCAGAGTCCTTTTTGTGTTGGCTTTATGTGCAGTGCCTGGGGTTTCTAGTGGTGCTTAGGGGGAAAAGATAGGGAAAGGCACTTTGATTCCATTTTTCTGGAAGTGGAAGTTTCTCTCCCTTTTTTTTTTTTTTTTTTAAGATCCTAATATAAAAGTCTTCAAGGAGAGATTTCACAGTTACATTATTTGTGCTCTACCTGAGGCATTCAGACAGTGGTGCCCACTTGTTTTTTTGGAATTACTTCCTGGGAAAACAGCATTCCATTTTGCTTTTTGGGATTTCTGTCTTTTCTGAATCTTTGACATTTTCTTTCTCTTTTTTTCTTTTTTTTTTTTTGAGACAGAGTCTCACTATGTTGCCCTCAGTAGAGTGCTATGGAGTCATAGCTCACAGCAACCTCAAACTCTTAGGCTTAAGCGATTCTCTTGCCTCAGCCTCCCTAGTAGCTGGGACTACAGACGCCTGCCACAATACTTGGATATTTTTTGGTTGCAGTTGTCATCATTGTTTAGCAGGCCTGGGCCAGGCTCGAACCCACCAACCTCAGTGTATGTGGCCAGTGCCCTACTCACCTATGCGCTGATTCTGAACCTCTGACATTTTCACTGCCCAGTGTAAATTTCTTTTTCTTAGCCCCGTGTTTCCAAGCCTTCACGAGTGAGAATCACTCTGGTAACGCTCTCAGGTCTGGTGAGCCAAGCCTCTATAAAGACCCCAGCCTTTCCCTAAAGCACAACCTTTTCTGGGTTTAGCCCAGTCACTGTCTCCTTTTTATATTTGATTTTACATTTTATTTTTCACTTGATAGCATATTTTGACCCATTTTTGTTTTCACAAGAACCTTTCTAGGTTTCTGCAGCGCTTGTCTCTGTACACAGTAAGGGATCTCTCTCTGTGGTCACCAGCTGGGGCCCTGCTTCCCGAAGCTCCTGCGTCCTCCTGGGCATGTTTGGCCTTAGGAGACGTTGCCACTGTGTCACAAAGAAGAGACGGAGGAAGGCTCCCGTTGCATTTGGTGAATTGTGCTTTGCTGGTGCTGCCAAGTGTGTGTTCTGTGGCTGCTCTTGCAGAAGTAATCATTCCCAGAGAAGATCCAAGGGCACTTCATTGGGAACTGGCCTGTTCTGAGCAGTACTAGTGCAGGTTTCTGGTAGGAGCTAGGTTGGCATATGTGCCCCGTATTCCCCGAGCCTGAGTCTGAGTCTCCTATTTTTATCACAGGAATGTTTGTTCGCTGATAGGGTCCAGGTGCCCAGGGCATGCTTAGATTGAGGTTAGACTGCCCTGGCTGTGTCTGCTTTCCCGAAGGACAAGGAAGAGGATGAAGGGGAGGAGGAGGCTGAAGGAGAGAGCAAGAGGACCTAAGACCGTGGTGTTGAACAAGCAGTGCAGCAAAAATAGAGCTCGTGGGCAGCTGAGTTTTCTTTTTCTCCTCCTTTTTTTTTTTTTTTTTTTTTTTTTTTTTTGAGACAGAGTCACACTCTGTTGTCCTGGGTTGAGTGCTGTGGTACACAGCAACCTCAAAAACTCTTGGGCTCAACAGATTCTCTTACCTCAGCCTCCTGAGTAGCTGGGACTATAGACACCTACCACCAGGCTTGGCTAGTTTTTTTGTTTTTAGTAGAGACAGGGTCTTGCTCTTGCTCAGGCTGATCTTGAACTCCTGAAATCAGGCTATCCATCTGCCTTTGCCTTAGCCTTCCAGAGTGCTAGGATTACCCTAGGTAGCACCAGTAAATCTGCCCTAAGGGGCTTTGTATTCTGACCTGTCAGGTTATATAATCCATGCCTTAAGGCAGGTTGAGCAAAAAAGTGGATGGGAGGTCAGAGAAGCCTGCCTTTTCTTCTTGGGGAAGTATTTAAGAGCTGACGGCCATAGTTTTAAATAATTGATGTATTGGGATATCATTGCTTCACCTCTCAGTGCAGCGGTTCACAATGAAAATACATCCTGCATATCAGATATTTACATTATGATTCATAACAGTAGCAAAATTACAGTTATGAAGTAGCAACGAAAATAATTTTATGGTCAGGGGTCACCACAACATGAGGAACTGTATTAAAGGGTCATGGCATTAGGAAGGTTGAGAACCACTGTCTTAGTGAAACCATGACTAAATTTAGTCAAGTACAGACTGAAAATGCAAACTCTTGATTGTTAGAAATTTGTTTTTCTTACTGTGGAATCTACATCAGGTATAGAATCACAGAATGTTATAGATCCTTTGGTTACCCTTTAAATTTTACAGTGGAACAAACAAATGCCCGATGAGTGGCAGAATTGGGACACAAGCAAAGTTTCTTTATTACTATGTCATTGTTCTTTCTGCTTCATCACACTGATTCCCTAAGGAGCATGGAATTTTAGAGCTGGAAGGACCTTAGGAATCGGGTAAGAATGGACTTTTTTTTTGAGACAGAGCCTCAAGTTGTCTCCCTGGGTAGAGTGCTGTGGCATCACACAGCTCACAGCAACCTCCAACTCCTGTGTTTAAGCGATTCTCTTGCCTCAGCCTCCCTAGTAGCTGGGACTACAGGTGCCCACCACAACGCCCGGCTATTTTTTGATTGTAGTTGTCATTGTTTGGCAGGCCCGGGCTGGATTCGAACCCACCAGCTCTGGTGGCTGGCACCTTAACCGCTTGAGCCACAGGCGCCGAGCCAAGAATGGACTCCTGACACCCAGATGAGCTTCTAGATGAAGCTTCTAGATGTAGATGAAGGCAACGTATTTGCAGAGGTAGAGGTGCTTATATTTAGGGATTGCTGATTCATTTTAGTTTTAGGAACTTTCTGGGCATCGCTAACACCATATTCCAGGTATATTAAGCTGTGTTGAGCAGCCCCTGTCAGTTCTTTCTAAATATGCTGTGCTCAAACAGCTTCCTCTGGAAATCATGGAATTTACCTCCATTTTCTCCCCTTCCCCTTGCAGTCCCCCAACATACCATCACTAGGTAAAGACTTACGACTTTTGTTTGTTTGTTTTTTTGACAGTCTCTGTCCCCCAGGGTAGAGTACAGTGGTGTGATGATAGCTCACAGTAACCTCAGGCTCCTGGGCTCAGGCGATCCTCCTGCCTCATCCTGTGGAGTACATGGGATTACAGGTGCCCATCACCACATCTGGCTAACTTAATTTTGTGTTTGGTAGAGATGGAGGTCTCACTTTTGTTGAGGCTGGTCTCAAACTCCTGACCACAAACCATCCTCCGGCCTCAGCCTCTCAAGAGTGCTAGGGTTATAGTGTGAGCACCACATCTTGGCCAGACCTTTAGTTTGTAGGTTTAGCCCTCTCTCCTAAGTGCTTCATTTGAGTTTAGCTCAGATGGATTCTGTGCCAGCTTCTGTTGTGTTCTCAACTCTTTCACCTGTTTTCTCCAGTGATAATCTCCGGAGTAGATGATGTGTGTGGACTATACAGCTTTCTGTAAATTTGCTCATTGAACTGTCAACTCCTACGAGGGCTTTTGAGAGTAGCAGGATTCGAAGACAAAACCACCACAGCCCACTGGCTTTCCAGTTTTTCTGTAACACTTGCTTTGTGTTATAATATTTCCACATAAGTGAGATCCAAGGCAAAATGCTTTCTTTGTCTCCTCAGTGTGACATTCAGCAAAAGGGAAAGCTACAAAATAAACTGGTATTCTTTGTTACTGTGTTTTGGTAACTATACTTGAGATAGAATTGTGAAGCTGCTGTTAATGAGGTGACTAATTTCCTGGGCGGCGTCTAGGCTGGCTGGTGAGGAGCCAGTGTTTCCACCTTGAGCATCAGAGTTTCACGTTGTTGAAGGCTTTTGGTCTACTTGAAATTTAAGCAGAAATACGTGGCTATGTTTACGGTCTAGCCTTTCTCAACTTCCCCCTTGTACCTTTCCCAGACTTTTTTCTCTAAAATATGAACTGAATCACTTAGAATTATTTTTCTTGTTCCTCGGGTGATTCCTCGTGTATAGGAAGAGGATGTTGAGTCCTAACATTTCCGCACTATATCCCCTTCCTCGTCGCCTGTGCATGCATGCCAGCTGTTACTTACAGTGTCAGGATTGGGTAGCAAAGTGCAGTTGTCCCTTGGTACCTGGTGTTCTTGGGGGATTGGTTCCAGGACGCTCTAAGGATGCTCAAGAGGCTGATAGAAAAATGGCATAGTGTTTGCATATAACCTACACATGTGGTTCTGTATACTTTTAAGTCATCTCTAGATTACTTAAAATACCTAGTGCACATACCTAGTGCAGTGTAAATGCTATATAAATAGTTGTTATGCTTTATTGTTTTTATAGTTGTGTTATTGTTTTTTCCTCTGAATATTTTTGATCTGGCTGAATCCAGGTGCACAGAACTCCTGCATGCAGAAGCCTGACTGTAATTGCAAAGCACGGGATGTGACTCCTTTTTAGCTCTGTTTGCAAAGCACAGAATGTGACTACTTTTTAGCTCTATTTTCCCGCAGCTTTCTAGTATTACTCAGCTTTCAAAAAGTTCATATTTCTGCTTTAAGAAGTAACAGTGTTCTGTGCAAATGAGGCTGCTGCAGAGTAGACGTCAGCTGTGAAAACATTTCTCTTCAAATGACGAATATAAGTAAAATCTCAGAAGGCACACAACCACTTAAGTGTTTTGTTATGCTTGCTTCTGAGTACTGTCACACATTAAATATTTCATCCTCTAATTAAGTAGTTCCAACTTTTGTAGTAGAAAGTTAGGATTTTAAGATACATTTTAAATTATTTGATTTAACCCCCCAAAAGGGAAGAAAAATCAGATCTTTTTAGACTACAAAGAAATCCTTATCTGCCCCTGTGCTCAAATTCATCCCCCTACTCCAGAGTTCAGATACTCCAGAGAATGTGCATCATTGTCAAGAATTCAAAGCATTACAGAAAACCTAGGGGAGGATACTCTTTTGTGCTGTGAAAATGCATGCTGATATCACAGGAAGCGGGGATGACTTGTTTTCTGTAGCAAGTATGGGCGCCTTCTGGCTTAAGTGGCTGAGGCGCCAGCCACATATACCTGAGCTGGCAGGTTAGAATCCAGCCTGGGCCTGCCAAACACCAAACAACAATGACGGCTGCAACCAAAAAATAGGCGTCGTAGCAGGGGCCTGTAGTCCCAGCTACTTGGGAGGTGGAGGCAGGAGAATCGCTTGAGCCCAGGAGTTGGAGGTTGCTGTGAGCTGTGATGTCCTGGCACTCTACCTAGAGCGACAGCTTGAGGCTCTTGTCTAAAAAAAAAACTTAGGGGAGAAAGTATAGTTCAGCAATGACTTAAGAGTTTAAAACTTTTGATACTATGCAAGCATCAGGAGGAGAATGTCTTCAATCAAAATAGGTGCTTTTTCTCAAAATGGAAGGGAGGCAAGATAAAGACAGAAAAGTGGGATTAGATACAGCATATATGCATGAATATATGTGCCTCTGTACAAGGGTAGGGTCTCCAAGTATGCAGCGTGGTTCCCCAGTGATCTGCTTCTCCCATTTCAGTCATTGCAAAATATGAAAGCATTTTGATTTGAGGCCGTAGTCCTTGCTGACTCCTTTTCTCCTTGTATATTTCTGTATCTAAAGTGGATGAGGAGCTGCAGCTGATGGCAATGGATGAACTCATTCTTAGGGGTGGGAGGGTTGTGATAAATTTCGATGAATCTAAATCATTGTTTATTTTATGTGTGTTGTGAAGAACAAGCATTTGTACTATATCTTGGTGAAAGATAATTTTTTTTTCAGCTTTTATGGAACACTTTATCTCCATTTTAGATTTTATTTGTTACTGTTATAAAAATAATATGAGCACATTGCTTTAGGTAGAAGAGTGTTGGGGGGGGCGCACGTGTCTTTTGCTGGTGGTTTTCCCCTTGTATTTCTGTTTGTTCCTTGTAACCTCCACCCTTGCTCTTCTTCTGTTAGAGGTCTCAGAATTATTCAAAGCCCTGTTCAGATCCTGGTTCTTACATCTAATAGCTGTGGGGCCTTGGGCAAGTTTCTTGATTATGATGAGCCTTCTTTCCTTATCTGTAAATAAATGGAGGTATTATCTACTTCATAGATTATTAAATGAGATGATATTTAAATTTATTTAATATATTTAAAGTACCTGGTTGACCTTGTAGCTCATGGTGGAATGGGGCCAACCCATATATATTTTTTTTTATATATATGTATACTCAATGTATAATGTATATACATTATGTATACATGTAAAAATTTTGTTTTTACTTCTTTTAGTGTAGAAAATATTAATTTCATTTTCAAATAAGTACAGGGAGTCTTTGGGTTATGAACGAGATAGGTTTTATAGGTTTGTTCTTAAGTTGAATTTGTATGTAAGTTAGAACAGTTATATGTACCCATGACCTGTCATACCTCCTGTTTATGAGTCCTCTGTCAGTTGGGTGTTTGTAACTCGGGAACTCACTGTAATGGCCTCCATTTGTAATTGTGAGTTCTATGTAAGTTGGATGTTTGTAACTTGGAATTGCCTGTACAAGATATTTTAAGATATCTGTGGAAATTTAGACATTATGATTCATTTCCCTGGGACTATGTCAAAGTAGATAGAAGACTTCAGTTCAAAGAAACAAATGATTGCCTGTGATAAAGTAGATGTTAATAGGATCTTCTAATTAACGCATCTCTGGATTGGTCTTCCATGTTGTGGCTTGTTTTAACTTTTGAAATATGTGTTATTAGAAAAGGAATGCTATTTTTTAATGATAATAACCTCATCAAAGCTGCTTGTAATATTCTTATTTTGTGATTATAATAAACATTTTCTGGGATAAAATTTGTATTTTAGTCCTTTTAGAGAAAACCAAGAAAGAATTTTTAAGTGAGTTCCCCATTTTTCTTAGTCTAAGTCACTCAGAGACTTAAATTTTAATTTTAGGGCTTAATTCAAAAGCAAGAAGAATGAAAAAAGCATGTTCAAATTTCAAAACTTGTCACTACAAAGGAGCGTTAATCTTAGCAAGAATCTATATTTTGAGACTTTCTTTGATTTTTAAGACAAATTGTACATTTTAGAAGATGGTAGATAAGTTGGTCTTGTACGGATGTCTGTAAAATTCAAACATGGTTTATGTAGGTTTATTTTGGGGGCGAAAATAACGAGACCTCAGTTTATATTTAACTTTTTTTAGTTTTGTGTTTTAAAAATATACCATGCTTACATCTAAGGGGATCAGAAATACTATTTTGGTTTTTCCTGAGTACTTAATGATATAGAGCCTTTTCCAAAGAGGATTGCAATCTTAATTTTATTTTAGATATAATCATATCATAAGCTCTACACAATTTTAATTTAATGTGTAAATTTGCGTATCTGAGTTTGAGTTTACTGATGTTAATTACAAATTATATTATGGCCAGCTCATCCATTTAAAGCTCAATTTAAGTGCGAAAAGCATGAATTGCTGTAGCCATTCCCATTTGCATTCCCATATTTCAGATTTCAAGTAACTGAAGTGACTGAGGGGGAAAAAAGAAACTGGATTAGCCCCTAATTAATTTTTGTAATTTTGAAGAAAAATAATAGAACTGTGACTACTATCAAAATATACAGGGTGGCCATAAAGTTCGTGTTGATTACTAACATAATGTTGATTTACTAACATAATGTGCAAAATTACCTATTCTGATATGTGGGTCATTACAAAAGTTTTGAGATACACAAAAATCAAGAAACGTAAAATCTGTGCAGACAGAAACAATTGAAGCTCCCTCCCCATCAGCAATACCAATGAGCCCAGCAAGTTTAAACTTGAATCAGAAAGGATGCTTGTCGACTGTGTTTCTTGGAAGTGAAATAATGAATTGTGAAATAATAGATCATAACACAGTCCATCTCAATACTTCTGTAATGATCTACGTACTTCCTTGCATTAAACAAACTGCCAAAGTAACAAAATTAGAACTCCACCTAAAGCTGACATTTTTAGCTCAGACATGGGATGAGCCTGACTACATAGAGCACCTTATTTTTATTTTATAGGATAGAGTTTTACAGTGGACATGCAGTTTTCAAGTTTGCTTTTTCCCGTTGGGCTTAGAATCAATTACGTAGCATTTGAAATGAGGGATGTATATTTATTTTAGGTTTAACCAAGGTTCTTTGCAAATTAGAAAATATTAGTAGGACCAACCCTGTTTCCCCCTTTGGTTTATTTAGAAGACTTGCACTATCTGCCAGATGCTGCTTCCTAACCAGTGCAGTTATGCATCACACCAGAGAATCCATCAGCACAAATCTCCCTACACCTGCCCTGAGTGTGGGGCCATCTGCAGGTCGGTGCACTTCCAGACCCACGTCACCAAGAACTGTCTGCACTACACGAGGAGAGTTGGTTTTCGGTCAGTATATCGTTCACTTATACCCACACAGCATTTTGAGTGGTCTGCACACACAGTTTTCAGGGTCATACAGTGATACCTCGATTAACAGATCCTCTGGGAACCCAGCTCATTTTAGAAGAGTTGATGGGTTTGAATCTTTTTAATGTACCATTGGCACTGCTGGTCCACTACACAGAGCAAAGGGCAAATGGAACTCATCCTTTAGGCAGAAATTGTGTGTGTGTGTGTGTGTGTGTGTGTGTGTGTGTGTGTGTAGGTGTGGAGGTGTGTCTTTGAGTGACTGTCAGCCTTTTCTTTCTGTTTGCTTTTTAGCACACTTTTGTGTCAGACTCCCTGCATTTGAAAACTTTTTTTGTGGAGATGGAGTCTCACTTTGTTGTGCAGGCTGGTCTTGAGCTGCTGGCCTCAAGCAGTCCTCTTACCTTGGCTTCCCAAAGTGCTGAGATTATAGGCATAAGCCTCCGTAAACAGCCACTCTTCTTTGCATTTTAACCCCTGAAAGAGTGTCTCTTTTTATTTATTTATTTATTTTTTATTTTGAGGTGGAACCTCAAGCTGTTGCCCTGGGTAGAGTGCTGGGACATCACAGCTCACAGCAACCTCCAACTCCTGGGCTCAAGCGATTCTTCTGTCTCTGCCTCCCAAGTAGCTGGGACTACAGGCACCCGCCACAAGAACCACGATGCCCGGCTATTTTTTGATTGCAGCCATTATTGTTGTTTGGCGGGCTGGGCTGGATTTGAACCCACCAGCTCAGGTGTATGTGGCTGGCACCTTAGCCGCTTGAGCCACAGGCGCCGAGCCAAAAGAGTATCTCTTAATACTTCCCCTCTTTTCAGGAAAACAGAAAAGGTACAATGGTCTATTGGTTTTATTTGTCCACATGAAAGGATTGGGTTTATGTTCTTCTTCTTTTTCTTTTTTCTTTTTTTTTCTTTCTTTTTTTTTTTTTTTTGAGATAGAGTCTCGCTCTATTGTCTAGATTAGAGGGCATGGTGTCAGACTAGCTCACAGCAACCTCATCCTCCTGGGATCAAGTGGTCTTCCATCTTCGGCCTCCCGAGTAACTGGGATTAAAGGCACATTCACCATACCTGGCTAATTTTTCTGATTTTAGTGGAGATGGGGTCTCGCTCTTGCTCAGGCTGGTCTCAAACTCCTGACCTTAAATAAATAATCTTCCTGCCTCAGTTCCCAGGGTGCTAGGATTATAGGCATAAGCCACCATGCCTGGCCTTAATGGCTTTTTTTTGGTTTGTTTTTAGATTGAATCTCACTCTGTTGCCCTCTGTAGAGTGCATCATCATAACTCACAGCAACTTCAAACTCCTGGGCTCAAGTGATTCTCTTGCCTCAGCCTTCCAAGTAGCTGTGACTACAGGTGCCTATTACAATGCCTCGATAGTTTTGTTTTGTTTTGTTTTTTCCCCAGTGTAGAGATGGGGCCTCCTTTTGCTGATGCTGGTCTCAAGCAATCCACCTGCCTTGGCTTCCCAAGGATTACAGGTGTGAGCCACCATGGCAGCTGGCCCTTTATGCCCAGATAACCTTCCCTTTCCCTGCTCCTCCCGCCTTCTCCTCTTCCCTTTCTACCCCTTTTCCTCTCCCCTCTTCCTCTTCTTCCTCCTTCACCTGAGTCCAGGTTTCCTCTGCACATCTCATCTCCACATAATTGGCCCCTTTTACTGTCCCTAAGATTCCTAGATGTGGATTTTACATCTGGCAAATGTAATGATCATCTAGCTCGTATTGAGCAATGATACGCTTGAGCTTTATCTCCCATTTTGTGACTTTGTGAAATACATTCCTGTTCTGTTTATATTTTGACCTGATAAAAATGCCCTAAGAAAACATGTCACTGATGTACAGAGTCTTTGTTAATAGAGGTATTACTATATTGTATGATTATCTTAACATTAAGTGTTCGGTTACCTGGTAACTTTAATGCTAGACTGTTAATACACAGTAATTTTTTTTTTTTGTTCTTAGTTGTAATACCATTAAGATGTTTTCTAAAAATGAAGTCCTGTTGGCATGATTTGATGGTTTTATTTCAATTTAGATTTTGATATCTTTGATTCCCTGGCGTCTTTGCCACTGAGCCATGAGACTTCACATTTTTATTTAATGCCTGTAACACAAATGAACCTGTAACACACAAATGTTTTATGGACTGGGATCTAGCCTGGTAGAAAACTTTTGGCCTGGAAATCAAGAAACTAGAGTTTCTTGCTTGAGTTCTTCCAGGGACTGATTATGTGGTAGTTTGTGTAATCTCTCCGTGTGATTCCTCTGTCCATACACTGGTGCTTTGCCTGCCCAGCTCTCCTGGGATATTCCAGCTAAGACAGGATAGATAAACAAAGGTGCCTAGACCCACACAAAGTCCATGCAGAGTAATACTCTGCTCTCATCAGGTTTTGAGCTATTATTAGCAGATTCATAATAATAGAAAGGCGCTCTGTAGCATTTCTAAGTGCTATTTTTGTGAGAAATGACGCCAAACATTTCTCAAATGTTTATTTTTCATTTTAGAATGAAAGTAAAGTTAGGTTGGAATGAATAAAGGAAGGAAGGCTTCTGCAATTTTAGCCATTCCTGATATCTTTTCCTGAATTAAAACAGAAGCTCCACATGGAGGCTGAGAGTAATCCACTCACTTGGAAAAGACTATCCTTCTTTTGCTCCATTCACAGAGTTGTTTGAATTTGGTGCTTTGAATTGGAGATTTCAAATTTTTACTAGAAGTTTTTAAGGATAAATTTTTCCCATTTGGACTTGAGACTATATGAGCTGTAAACAAACAAACCAAAAAACCTATTACGAGGTTCAGTTCCTGCTTTATGCTTTTTTAGAAGAGAGGTAAAATTCTTAATTTTTTCCCCCTGCTGTTTCAAATAATGGTCCCTCCTCATGTTTGGGGTGAGCAGCCCCTTGGCCTCGCTTTCGCCTCTATAGTTGATCATTTCCGTTTGTTTTGTTGTTAGAGACGCTCTACCAGGGCAGCACGGCTCCCATGGCTCACTGTGTTTTTCCTCCATGCACGGTGCCTCATTCCCATGCTGACAGGGTACCCCTAGTTTCTGGTTAAATTGGTAAATATTTTTCTGAATTTTCTGACTACCCAATACATGGGATACACATCTAGACAAAGGAATTAGTACAGGATTGTATACTGTAAACACTTCAGAAAATTCACAAGATAAATTCAATTGGTACCCAGCATGCAAAAGACCTCAGGTATATTAAATATTTCTTAATAGACTGGCTTTTCACCGCATGTTTAAGATCTATAAGAGCCGTTCGAATTCTTCTCTTTGCCTGTCTTACTTACACTCCGCCTTGGCCTCTCATGGCCCCTAAACCTTTCTTTTCTCCTGTAGGCAGGTGTTTAATGACCTGTTCTTTTCATAAGTTCTTAATAAGTGCACTGCTTTCCTTCCTCATGTTAGAGAGGTTTTTCCGTTGGTGCTTTGGACTGAGTCATAGCCATTTCCGCCTGCCACCAAAAAAATTCCATTTTTAGTTTATACTAAAACTTGCCTTTTACTTGCTGTAGATTAAACCTTCTTCTTACTCTAAGTGCCTACAAGGAATTAGTTACTTTCTCTTTATTTCTTTAGCTTTTCTCTTTCTTTTTGAGCTTCATTGGTCTTTGGCCCTTTAAATGCCACCTTTCTGCCTTTCATGAGAAAATCTTCTGTTTACGGCCTGGCGGGAACTTCATTTCGGTTTCATTAGTAAACCATCTACTTTTGTTCTTTGTAGCTTCCCTTTTCATTGGAATCATGGGCTTCTAGGGTTGGGAAGGACTATAAATGATCTGTTCCAACTCTTCTCATTTTATAAGTGAGTATCTGATGGCATTGACCTGTTCCAGACAACACAGTGTAACCCAGAGTAATTGCAATACGCTTGGGTGTCTCTGTTGCCTGAAATAACAGTTGAGTAGATTGGGTGGTCCAGTGGAGGTGTTATAATTGTTGTTGAGAGTCCTTGTGTGAAAAAGATGAAATACGGTAGAAAGGTATCTTAGTCTCAAAGTTGTTCGTGTAGGATTAGATCTGTCTGTGGCCATACTGCCCTGAATCCACCTGATCTCGTCTGGTTGGCAGGATTAGATTTGTGCAAGGGATAAGCTAGTTGTTAAATTATTAGAAATTCAAAAGTAAGGTTAGCTAGAGAGGCAATTTCTTTTTTAGAGATGGCGATATTTCAGAAGTTTATAATCATGTAATTTCTTAAATACAAGTGTTACTTAAATTGATATTCCAGAAGAAGAAACACCGAGGTGGTTGACCTTCTGTACCCTGTCGTTACCTCCAGATACATTGACCACATCATTGAGCACCAGGAAACAGTGGGCCATGGCTTTGGACCCAATATTCATTTGTTCCTCTCTGCGCTTCTGTTGATGGCATGTAGGTTTAGACACCAAAGATCTTCTTGCATTGGAAATGCCATTTGGGTGTTGAGGATGGGAACCTCAGGGCACTGGTGTCAGAATTCAGCATGTGGAAGTCTTCTCCAAAGCCAGAAGTCATGGGGTCTCGCTGTGTCCCCTGTTCTTGATAGGACCTGCACCATCCATCAGTTTCATTGTAGTTTGGAATCTGGTCATCCATTCTTAGAAACTTTCAAGAGGCTCAAAAAATAGACCATTTGAGTTTTATTTTTCTTCTTCATGATCTTTCCTCTTAAACATATAAAAAAAGTTGGTTTGTTATAAATAGAAAAAAAAAAAACACACCAAAATACACTTTTAAAGGGCCATTAGAAACCTAGAAGGGCTATGAAAATATTTTCCATTTTATCCAGTGTTTGCACGGTTGCACATGTGTAGTGGTCTTGTGCTAATGACTGCGTGTTTATTCTTCTGACAGATGTGTGCATTGCAATGTTGTATACTCTGATGTGGCTGCGCTGAAGTCTCACATTCAAGGTTCCCACTGTGAAGTCTTCTACAAGTGTTCTATTTGTCCAATGGCGTTTAAGTCTGCCCCAAGTACACATTCCCATGCCTACACACAGCATCCTGGCATCAAGATAGGAGAACCAAAGTAAGTCATCCCGACATTTTACTCCACTACTTTATTAGTAATTTAGAGGAGGTAGTAGTTCTATTGAATAAAATTTAATAAGATTTAAGAAATTACACAACTTGCCAATTTTGATCTCTGTGAAGTACAGCTCACAGCACTTAGCTCACCCAAACCTTTCTATTCTTTCTAGGTGAAGTCTTTGTTCAAAGGTATTACCTATTATTTCTTCTCTTGTCACCAGTTTTTGTTCAGCAAGCAGATATTTATCTATTTTGTTCATAAGATGATTTTGACAAATAAGTTCTAGGAAAAGTGTAAAAAGAAAACTCAGGCAAACTATATCATCATTTAGTTTTTCATAGGATCCATTTCTGCTTAAAAAGTAATATTTATAAGATGAAGCCGACTTAAGGCACTGGTTACTGAACTTCATAGCCAGTGTAAGTCCTTGATTAGTCAAAGTGAATTTTATTTTTACCATAACTTGCTACAATTTTGATCCATTTTTGCTTTGTGGAGTCTTCATAATGAAAGGGTTTGTCACTACACACTTAGGGGCAGCTTAGAAACAAGGAGAGTCAGATCCCACCACCGACCACCTACTGGCTCATATCATTACACTTTCTCGCCTGTGCTTTTCTGCCCTGTAAAGGGAGGGTAATGCTTTAGTGAAGGTAAAGTGAGACCCATGCTCAAGCTGTGTGGCACACTGTCCCTGTGTCGGGAGCATGGGGGCTCTGTGAGCACAGTTCGTCCCTGCACGTCTCAGCTCTCCTTGTGTGCATGCTCTGGAGAAGACGGTCCAGCTTGTGCTCATTCTCTTCCTGGATCACTGATGGCAACCGAGAGTTTGATAATTACCCAAGGCCGGACTTGCTGTCCAAATGTCTTGCCAGGTTCTGCTGGTAGCTCTATAATCAAGAAAGTATTAGGGGGATGATCTACAGATATGCCATGTTTTACACATGTGTGCGCGTACACACACACACACACACACACACACACACACACACACACACGGCTCCCACTATAACATTTAGTTTTGGAGAAATGTGATGAAAGACTGAAATGACGCGGGCACGGTGGCTCATGCCTATAATCCTAGCCCTCTGGGAGGCCAAGGTGAGCTGATTACTTGAGCTCAGGAGTTGGAGATCAGCTTGAGCAAGAGGGAGAGCCCGTCTCTACTACAAATGGAAGAACTGAGGCAAGAGGATCTCTTGAACCAAGAGTTTGAGGTTGCCATGAACTATGATGCCATGGCACTCTCTACCCACAGAGACAGATTCTCCCTGCCAAGAAAAACGGACCAGAAATGATTATCTACGACCCAACAATCAAATTTTATTCTAATAATACCTTCACTCTGATCTTTGTAGATTAATCTTCAACATGAAACACAGCCCAAATTCAAGTGCTCTATATGCAGCCGGGTGTCTTGACTTAGAAAATGGGGGTTAGTGAATTTTAGTGTCTTCCATTTTCTTGACAGTTCAGACTTCTGGGCACTGATGCAGCCTCCCCTCTCCAGTGAATGTAGTTTTTACTTAGTTCTTTATTGAAAGAAAAGAAACTTAAATTGTGTGAATTCTGGAATCGTAGTTGTTACCTGGGAGTGTAAGGCAGCAAATGGTGTAGAGAACATCATTCTAATGTTTTCTTTAAATTTTTTTTTAAAAATTTTGGTTCTTTAACAAATACATGTTTAAAAATAGATACTGTATTTTGAACTATAAAACTAAAACAGATTTATAGATGAAATGGCAAACAAAAGGAGATTTAAGGTAACAGTGTTGATTCTTCCAGCAGGAGGGTGGGTGGTTGGCTGCACCTTGCCCTTGCTATTGCCACAGGGCGCCTGTTGTGTCGGATCTGCTGGACCCATCAGACTTGTACTGTAGGCAGTATGTTTTGTGATTCAGGCGACTATAAAAGCTTTCATCTTGTGCCTCTTTGGCTTACGTTTGGCCTCCAAATTTCTTTTTTGGCACTAAATCCATCTGTCTACATTTGGTCCCCAAATTTCATTTTGGCATTAAATCCATCTCGATCCTGTTTATATATATAGTCCAGAATCAGTAAGTAGTTCCCAGTGCAAAAGAACCTCAGGCTTTAAAATCTCCCAGCAGTATTTGGGTAACAGGTGGTTATGCAGATGATCCCAAATTATGCAAATATTTGCATTAATTTTTAACAACCAACATTTAAATAACCCCCTGCCCATTTTCATTAGAGAACATACGGATATCTCAAAACACACCTATAAAGTCCTGCAGTTCTAGCACCCTGGTTCCAAAAGCACGACACAAGATTTTTATTTAACGAACACCCTGGTGGTGTTTACTGTGTGCCCAGTGATTGTTGGACATGCTTTGTTTCCTGTTTTCCAGTGCGTAGGCAGCACATTTCTTTGCTGTTTAAAAGGAAATTTTGAACACCCTTTGATATTTTACGGATAATCCAAGATCATTTTGAATGTCTGTTACTGTTTTTTATGTTGATAAGGTTTGTGGCTATTTTTATTTTTTCCTTGACATCTTTTGCTTTGCCTTCTTTGCATTTGCAGTTTCTAAATGTGTATTAAGTGGAGAAATTAGAGCTCTAAAATTGAACATTGTATTTAATATAAGAGACATTTTTGGTACACGTTCCTAAGAAATAAAACATGCAGAATCACAATAGCCCCACGGTGGAGGACCATGGAGACAGAAAGCTGAATTTGAACCACGAACTATGAGCAGATTGTCACGTATCCCCAAGTCTTGTGTCCCATTTGTGAAATGGTCACAGTGTAATCTACCTTACTGTGCTGTGGGGACTGGTTTCCTGATAATGGAGGGCAATGCCTTGTGTCTAGTTGGGGCCAGCTGGTGATAAAAGCAAGAGGGTTATGGCAGCAGCCTTGGAGCTTAGAATCCTTTATTTACTTGACACCTGTTTCAGGTGTGGCACTCTGTGCTGGTGAGTTTTGGCTGCTGTGAGTTGGACCTGTGCGAGTCATCTGTATTTTGTTTGGACTTTTATTCCTGTTTCTTCCCTCTGCACTCTCCCTCGCCTTCTCTTCCCCTTCTGTCCTCTCTTCTTTGCTCCCACCCTTTGTCATAATGTAGTTATCTCGATACTCACCCAGTCTGACATTTAGCCTTCAGTCCAGGTGTTTAGGTTTGACTCCACTGCACCGTCCCCTGGCTTCTTACCCCCCTGGGAATCCAGCCCCATCGGGGTTCTCACTGTGCCCGTGTGCAGCCTGGGCTCGCCCTGCTTCCGCCAGGCGGTCTGTCGCCTGGAGTTTTCCCATTGTCTTTGGAACGTTTGCTCCATCTTTGTGTTCTGTCCCTGAAAACCACATACACCTGTGAGGTTCATGGTGCCTTTACTTGGGCTTTTTGTAAAAATACAAAAACATTATCACCAGTTTTTAATATTTTCTGTTTTACAAAATGTAAACAGAAGAATGTACAGAGAACTCTTGCTTCCCCTTCAGATTCCCCAGCTGTACCGTCCAATTCATAGATTTTATTTATATTTCTGCTGTTCTTGAGATAGTGTCTTTTTCCTTTCTGGTTCGAGATCCTTTCTGTCTAAAAAGTATCAGCCCATGTAATATGAAAAATAGAGACATTTATTGAAGAAGATAAGAGATGCAAGAAACATTGCATCAATATATAGGACAATTACACCTCAGTCCCCTTCAAACTAGGCACCTTCTCCCAGTCTCTTCTACTGTTCAGAACATTCTGCAAAATCCTTTGTTGGAATTGTGCTGCTTCATCCTATTTCTTGAATCTCATTGATGGTCTGAAATTTCTTCCTTTCAAAGGTGATTTTTAACTTTAGTTCTGGGAAAAGCCAGAAATCACAGGGCACCAAGTCTGTGGGTGTAGGGTTGGGGTGATTTCATGTTTAGCCAAAACCTCCCTGCGGGAGATGTGATATGTGGGTGGGCGTGTTGTCGTGATGCAACTGCCGATCCCCAGTTGCCCGTAGCTATGGCTGTTCTTGGTCACATTGCGTCTTTGAGTGAGGAAGGATGTAGAGGTAGCGCTCCTTGTCAAAGATTTGGCCTGGAGGAGTGTACTTGTGACAGACAACACCTTTCCAGTCAAAACACACACTAAACATGGTCTAGGTCTTTAAGACAGAGTCTTACTTTGTTGCACCCCCACTCCCACCCCAGAGTGCCATGGCGTCGTAGTTCACAGCAACCTCTATCTCTTGGGCTCAAGCCATTCTCTTGCCTCAGCCTCCCAAGGAGCTGGGACTACAGGCATCTGTCACATCTGGCTGTTTTTAGAGATGGGGTCTCTCTCTCTTTCAGGCTGGTCTTGAACTCATGAGCTCAGGTGATCCGCCCATTTTGGCCTCCCAAAGCGCTGGGATTATAGGTGTGAGCCACGGTGCCCGACCTCCATGATCTTGATCTTGTTGTGACTTTGCCAAGCCTTCTTAAGTGTGGAGACCCCACAGTGGAGACTTCCACTGTGACAACTGGGCCTTCGTTTCTGGGTCGGGCTGTAAACCCACGATTCATCTCCATTTTTGACCTTCTTGAGGAAATCTGGTTCATCAGTAGCGATTTGTTAGCAAATTCAGCACAATGTTCCTTCTGTTCTGGTAGTAGAAGCCGCGGAACACATTTTTGCCCCAGTATGTTTCATCCCAAGATCCTGAGTCAGAATCTTGGACCTAGTAGTTTTTGGAGTCCCCAGATCAGCATCTAGATGTCTTACTGTTAGTGGCTGGTCCTTGGGGATTGCAGCCCTGAGACACCAACGTTCTCAGCTGTTCTCCTTGTTACAGGCCTTCCAAAATGTGGATCACTTTCAACAGATTCGGGACTGTCTTGGAAGTGTTGGTGCCACACTTTCATTTGCACTACATTCCCTGTGTTGTCCCTGAAGGCTTTCAGAGGTATCTGGAGAGGACTGTTCAAGCTGAACACAAAATTTGAAGCAGATAGGCTGGGTGAGGTGGCTCATACCTGTAATCATAGCACTCTTACAGGCCAGGGCAGGTGGATTGGTTGAGCTCAGGAGTTTTAAGACCAGCCTGAGCACGAGCGAGACCCCATCTCCACTAAAAATAGGAAAACTAGCCAAGCGTCACGGAGGGCACCTGTAGCCCCAGCTACTCAGGAGGCTGAGGCAAGCCCAGCAGTTAGAGGTTGTTGTGAGCTGTAATGCCATAGCACTCTAGCCAGGGCAACAGAGTGAGACTGTCTTATAAAAGAAAAAAACAAATTGAAGTAGGTTTTTTGCTTGGCCCATTCAGTCATTTGGGATGTGGTGGCCACACACACATGCTCAACAGTGTCTAGTGCCCCAAGGAGTACTGCAGAGGAGACATCATTGCTCACACATAGCACGTCCCAGTCCACTCTCCTCGGCTGCAGGGTTACATCGATGGCGCACAAACCATTCTCATTATATGTGGGTCATTAAAGTTTTAAGACATGCAAATGGAAAGAAATGAAGCCCTCCCAGCAACACCAATAAGCCGAGCAAGTTGAAACCTACACGTGTGAATCCAAAAGGACACTGTCTGCTCTGTTCTTGGAAGTGAAATAATGGACCGTAACAGAGTCTGTCTCAAAGCTTTCCAAGTGACCCTCAGATTCACAGTGGCTGGATACTTTCCAGATAGACCTCGTACATTTTGGATTTAATTGTTCGCCTCATCAGTGTCCTTCCGTCCAGAACAGTTTGTTTCTCAGCTGCCCCTGCCCTTTCGTGTCTTCAGCCGCCCAGAAAAGAATACAGGCTTAAAGTGCTTGGTGGCCTGTCGCTGCTTTCTCGTGGCTGGATGGGGGCGTCCCAGTGGGATGCTTCAGGGGTGAGGCCATCCTCTCCTTGGTAGCTCACATCAGGAGCTCAGGCAGCGTCCACCTGTCTTCTCAGTGGTGGTGGCACCCTTTGTCACCAAGTCAAGTTGGTATCTCTCAGGCTTCTTCACAGCGAAGTCAGTGTCTTGCCCTTTTTATTCATTAGTATTTTATGGGGGAGATACCCCAATATTACACCAACAGCCTGTTCCTCAGCTTCCTCAGAAAGATGCATGAGTAAATAAGATTATCTCTGTTTTATACTTTCTCTGTTATCAGGTGTAAGACAACATATCAAAGCAAACAGAATCCTTCCCCCAAAGGAATGAAACATGAATAAAACGAATCATGTCATTTTCCATGAAATGTTTATTTCTCAAAACGTGAGAATTGGGTCCTGAGGACATTCTGAGCCTAGTTAGTAAATACCGGTTCTTTCCTTGAAGCTATTCTTCCTTTAAATTGTTACATAGCAATTATAGAAAACCCAGGAATACAGAGATGCAAAACAAAATAAAAAGAACACATGTACTGTCATCCAGCAGAGATAATGACAATCAGATGCCTTCTGTTTCTTTCCCATACCCTTTAAAAATTGTGATCATATCTTATTATCTGTTGTTTTAAGTTCCATGAAAATTTTTCTGTGTCACTGGTATATGTCTCTGATATCATTAAAAACCCCTTTTATGTAGTTCTATTTAACCGCTTATATTATTGGGAGTTTGTACTGGTCACAATATTAAGCTGTTTCAAACAGCGGGGAAGTGAACATCTTTGCCACTCCTGTTAGGTAGTATACAAACATCGGCCTGCATTGTAAAGTCCTGCAACACTGTGCCTCATCTTCAGAAACATCGTCTTCCCGGAATCGTGGGTGTTTGTGTCCTGAGGGAAAGTAACTAACATGTCTGAGAACTTACAGAAATGCTCCACTCCAGTTACATTTATAAATCTTGTGTGGAAAAAGAAAAAATGTGCTGGGTATGGTGGGCCACGCCTATTATTCTAGCACTCTGGGAGGCTGAAGTGGGAGCAGTACTTGAGCTCCAGAGTTTGAGACCAGCCTGAGGGAGATGGAGAGCCCATTTCTACAAAAACTAGAAAAACTAGTCAGATGTGGTGCTGTATACTTGGATTCCCAGCTACTCGGAAGGTGGAGGCAGGCGATGGCCTGAGCCCAAGAATTTGAGATTGCAGTGAGCCAGGATGATGCTATGGCCCTCTAGCTAGGCAGACAGAGTGAGACTGTACCTCTAATCAAAAAAAAAAAAAAAAGAAAAAGACTAAATGTATACCTTTTACACAATCACACAGTGAGATTTGGAGCTACATGAGAAGTAGTTACAAGACTCTGAGAAGAAAGGCAAGGGGTTACAGGAGGCGTTCCTTTCTTTAACTTTGGTATAGATATATCAGGTGAAACCTCAATTTTCATCTTAACCTTCACATTCAGCCGTTTTTCTCTGATCTTTTCCTAAGCTGCTCCCTGGAATTCTTTGTACCTACCCTCAAAGTTCTTCAAAAGATACATGGATTCCCATAGGGCCATCCCCGAGGACCAGGATGACCTGGAGCAGTTACTGTAAAAGAGTGACCTGCTGCAGTCAGAGCCGTTAACAAGTGACCGGGCAGATCCATCAGAGGTGACAGCTGGCAGCAGAGGAGGCTTAGTCCTTTACCCCCTGCAGACATCAGCATCTCCTGCCCAAGCTCCCGTGGGGACTGTAGATGGGTAGGAGAGATTATGTTTAGAAGATGTAGGTCTGCTGAATTAATTTAAAGAGGTTGTTTGGTGATAGCATATTAGGTGCACAGATAGTTTGTAGTGAACAAGTGAGTATTTTAAACCATTTAAAGCACAAGAAACATTCAAGTGTTGAAATCACAGTATGGATTTTCTTGTTTCTTTATTTCACTGTATAATTGTTTACTTGCTCAGGGCTTCTTGCAGTAAAACAAGTAAGAGTAATGTTGACATTTCAGTATAAGACTGCTACCAACTCTAAAAGAAAACTTGGGAGTTGTGTAGGCCTGTTTAGTTAATCAAATTCAAATTCTTCTTCAAGGTAGTGTTCCACCGTCAAGCTGTATTGCCTTGTCTGATCTTAAAAACTAACCTCAAAGAAAAGGGATGCTTTCGCTCGTGTTAAAGTAACATGAAGACTTTGTACAAATACATACCAGTGATTTGTGAGCAGTAAAATGGTCATTAATTTAGACTTTTAAATGCATACAGCCAGATGCGCCTTTACTCCAGGTGTTAACATGGTTCTACGATGGAGCGAAGCCAGTTGTCTTCCAAGTTTGTTTCACAGCTAAACTTTGTGTTCTTTTTATTTGTGTGTTCTCATTGTGCTTCTGCCCCGAGTTCTCTAGCTATAAAGTAGCAGTGCCTTTGACTTGAGAGAGGAGGCTGACTGACGTTATCTCGCTGCACTTCTTCTATTTTAGAGTAATATATAAGTGTTCCATGTGCGACACTGTGTTCACCCTGCAAACCTTGCTGTATCGCCACTTTGACCAACACATTGAAAACCAGAAGGTGTCTGTTTTCAAGTGTCCAGACTGTTCTCTTTTATATGCACAGAAGCAACTTATGATGGACCATATCAAGGTGTGTGTGCATCTATCCTCTCCTTTACATGAATTGCAGATACGTTCACTGGTCGTAAGTCAAGACTGAGCTGCAGACGACTGTAAAGCATGCCTCGCTGTTGAAGGAAGGGATGGATGCTGGTTGTTGTCCGTGGGTAGCTCACACTTTACCACTGTGTGTTTACTTGACTGTGGGATGTTTTTTTATTCAGGAGTTCTGATCTGCTTACCATAAAAAATTAGTGAAAAGGAACCAATGCATGCCCTGATTTTAAAAGCATGCTAGAATATTAGGGTTCATATTACACGTAAATGAAAGTGATGACTGCGAAGTTTACTTTTCTGAGAACTCTGTGTTATATGGGATTTAGAAATCGAGGCTGCGATGAGTTACGTTAATTTATATTAATACAAACATTGGTATATTTAGAAAAATGAAGACTTTCCCCTTAGAGTTTTTGAAGGAGTGAAGTTTGCATTAAAATTAGTATCCCTAGATCTTTTAGCCTGTTAATTTTTTTCCTCTAAAGATTTCATGTATGTTGACTAATAAATATCTAGAATATAGGATGGCACCTGGTGGGTATTCAGTTAATGCAATGAATAAATATATGTCCAGTTGGGCTGTTTACTCTCTAACCCCCAAAGGGGCACAGAATTCTATTTATAGACTTTTAAGCTTACTAAGGCCAGCGCTTAGTTCTAGCTTCTTAACCATCCACTGTGATAGGTTAAACAGTTTTATTCCTTGTGTGATTAGGAGATAATATCCATTGGCTTTCAGGATTAAAATGATTTACTTTTTAAATAGAGGAACAAGAGACCCAATATTATAATGAAACAATCTCTCTCTTAATTTTGCTCTTTTAAAAATACATTGTACACAAAAAATTATTTTGAAGAGCAAATAAAGTCTCTGAATTATTCTAGTCTCATGTCAGTTAAATGACTGTATTAATAATCCTAGAATTTTCTGTCTTGACTATACTTGAGTTTCTATAGGGTAATTGCTTATTGTAAATGAACTTAAGGAGTAGAATCTGTAAGATGTTAAGTTCATTAAGTTTTAGGCAAGGTAAATATAGTAGTGGTTGTGGTCTGACTAGTAAATAAAATACATGGGAGATATGTTTCATCATTTACACTTAAAGTATAGTAAAATCCTCTTAAGATATTTTTAGTCTTTTTTTTTTTGGAGACATTTTCACTATGTCGCCCTTGATAGAGTGCTATGGCATCATAGCTCACAGCAACCTCAAACTCTTGGGCTTAAACGATTCTCTTGCCTCAGCCTCCCAAGTAGCTGGGACTACAGGCGCCCATCACGGTGCCCGGCTATTTTTAGAGATGGGGTCTCACTCTGGCTCAGGCTGGTCTTGAACCTTGAGCTCAGGCGGTCCACCCACCTTGGCCTCCCAAGTGTTGGGATTACAGGCGTGAGCCACTGCGCCCCAAATGATACTTTTAGTCTTTTAAAAGCTAAAATTACAAAATTATCTTGACAATAAATATATAATGAGTCATCTGGAAAAACTAAAAACTGGTCATAAAAACCTAGGGACATTGGAATTAGACCAAAAATATTTTAACATACTGTATATGGACCAAAAAAAAAAAAAGAAAGAAAGAAAAAAGAACAGTTGCTTCTTAAGAGACTTTTATTAAGGTCTTTGCTCTCTGGAACTCATCTTCATACCTGCAAGGGGGGTCAGTGACTTTGTAGGTAGAGTCTTCCTGGTGTCAAAAGTGAATTTGGAGGAACACAAGGATCCAAGAAATAGAAACGGAAGAGGAGGATAAAACCCTGTGCTTGCAAGGAGGAAAGAATTGTTTTTATTCATGCAAACTTTTACAAGACTGCGTGGTATGCAAACAGTGGGAGTAACCACTTGTATTCTCATTTCAAGCATCTTGCGTGCGTTTTAAAATGCTTTCCTGCATTTATGTGTTTGGGAATATACATTGATTTAAGTTTTAGGAGCACCCTGTTTTTGTTTCCATTTTCAAGGTGCTTCCTTTAAATTTTGTTATTTATTCACATTGCTTAGCACCTGTGCTGCATGGTTTTTTTCATGAGGAAGGAATTAATAAGGAAGTGGTACTAGAACAGTGTTTCAGTATATACATGTTCATTTGAAAGTAGATCCTTCTTTGCCCAGCTTAATCCATTTGTGTTTTTTCTTTGTTCTGCCAAAATATATCAAAAATATATATTTGTTTACTTTGTAGGAGCCTGCCCGCCCCTGTATTCCACGTTAGCATTTACATTTAAAGTATACTTTCAAGTCGCAGACATTCTTTTAAATTTATAGGAGCTAAGGAAAAACCAATTCTTCCCTTGTTTTTTAATGAATTTCTTTTTCTTTTTTAAATAGAGACAGGGTTTCAACTGTCTTTCCCAGGCCTATCTCAAACTCTTGGCCTCCAGCGATCCTTCCAAAGTGCTGGGATTATAGTTGTGAGCCACCATGCCCAGCTGGAAAAAGCCAATTTGAAAAGAATTCAGTTGTGTTTTTTTTTTTTACTTAAAAATGATTACTTGTTTTTTAATAGTTTTGTTTTTACTCACAATGTTTAAATGAAGTGAGTAAATCTTAAATTCTCTTTTTAGCACACATTCCATGCCTTTTTTTGTTAAGGAACTTTTTTGCTTTTTTGTAAATTCTGTAGTTCTTTAAGGTTATCTTACAGAATACTTAATACTTCAGTCTCTTGTTAGTGAAAATGCATTTGCCTTAAAGCTTAAGGAAAGTTTTAGAAGGTTATAGGTTTTGTTTTCTTTGGGTTTTAAGTAGTTAAAAATGTATAAAAACTTAGTTTCTCTTTTGAAAAAGGCCGTTCAAACAGGAAAGCCTTCTGCCTTGCCCAGTGGAAAAGAAGGAGATGCCTGGTTTTTGGCTATCAAGAAATCACGTCTTGCTCCAGATTTTTTCTTTGCGAAGGGACAGGTTTATACCTTCACTTCACTCCCCTGTCATGGGTCAGTTTCGTGGTTGTCTGTCTAGGTAGATCTTGTAACCTCTACTAATGAGCAAAATCGTAACAGCCCTGCTCTCGCCCTAAACTCCCTTTTTTTTCTTCTGGGGAAAGACAGGACTGAAGAAGGTTGGCTGATTCTTGGTACTGCTTCCTTAGAGGAGACCTGACCTTGAGAAAGGATGGGGAATTGCTGCAGGAGTGGCTTCTTACTGAACACACAGAAGGGACGTGGAGCTGAGATCTCAGCAGTGTGGATTCTGTTCTGGGGATGGGAAAGCCACTTAGGACTTTTGTCATGTTACATTTTTCTGTAGGTTCAGGAATTTAGAGGCTAAGTAAAAGCCTAAATGTGAGTTAGAAGAGAAGATTGTATTCAAAGATAAATTATATATCGAGGCACTGATTTCCTCCTCCCTCCCTCGCTCGCTCCCTCTTCTCTGTCCTCCCCTTCCTTCTCCCCTCCTCATCCCTTTCCTTCCCCTTTCCTCTCCTCTCCTCTAGCCTCTCCCTTCCCCTCCCCTCTCCTTTTCTCTTTGCCATCCCCTTTCCTTTTTTCTTTCTTTTGACTCCATCCTTGCTTTTAGAACATAAAACAAAAACCAAAGGGAGGGGGTCTTACAATCAAATTGTACCAATTTACTGCCCTTCCCAAATCTGAAGTCCTGTGAGTGTAAGTTGGAGATGGCTATTGTGGCTATGTCAATGATAATAAACAGCTAAACAATTTAAAAACGCTTTTTAAAAATCCGGTGTGCATAGTTCTCGAGCCTGGGTGCTCCCAGTAGAAGGGATGAGTTGGAATAGGATGTGGGGGGATGAACATTACCCCAATACCCCAGCAAAACCCCGGACTGTTGAAAGTATTCCAAGAACATGAAAGGAAGGAGGAAGGCTTGCTGTTAATGTGTTGGTTAGATGTTTGTTCAGGTTGATTCATTCTAGGTGAATACCTAACAGTATCTTAGCCTATTTAAACATTTCTGGGCTGATGGGAAATTAAAGTGTTCTGTAGAAATGGTCCGTTGTAGGGAGGTCTCTTTCTGGGACATGCAGGAGGGCACAGTAGCAGTATTAATTTGGATTAAAATTAAAGAATTTTCATTTGAAGGTCTTTCTTTAAAGAATTTTAAAATGACACAACTATATAAGCTTTTAAAAATTATTTGGAACTAGAAATAGATAACTTTCAGCAGTCATAAACGTTAACCCTCCTTTATATCTTTTTAATGTGTATTTAGCTTAGGGTTTTATATATTAAACGTTTTTAGGTGAATATAAAATCCTATTGAAATGTCTATAGTCAATTAAGATAGTCTACGTGTGCTTTCTTTTAGTGGTGTGATTTGTGATAGATTTTTTTTTTCTTTTTATAATGTAGTCTATGCATGGAACATTGAAAAGAATTGAAGGGCCTCCCAACTTGGGTATAAACTTGCCTTTGAGCATTAAGCCTGCAACTCAGAATTCAGCAAATCAGAACAAAGAGGACACCAAATCCGTGAATGGGAAAGAGAAATTGGAAAAGAAATCGCCATCTCCTGTGAAAAAATCAGTGGAACCCAAGAAAGTGGCCAGTCCGGGGTGGACGTGTTGGGAGTGTGACCGCCTGTTCACGCAGAGAGATGTGTACATATCCCACGTGAGGAAGGAGCATGGGAAGGTCAGTAGCTCTGCGAGGGCCTGAGAAAGGGCCTGACGGGCAGACTGCCGGGACGCGGGCTCTGCGTGGCCGTCAGTCATGGGTAGCATGACCTCAGAAACCACTCTGTCTCTGTGCCTCTGTTTTCTTTTTCTGTAAAATGAGCCATTTCCAAATCCTTTCAGTCCTACTCTGTGATTTTGCTAATAATTGCCTTCACTTGCACACTCCCAAGGCTAGAAGTAAGTTATTCACAACATTCGTGTTCATAATGGAGGAGACTGAAAACAATATTAAGCCAAAGTTAATGGCAATTAAATTTACCTCTTGGCCCCCTGACAAATAAGGAAGAAAAGAGGAGAGAAAGAGTGGATGTGTTGAAAACTGTGCTAATAGCTTCTGTGTGACTCAGGGTGATTCTTGAGTTTGGTAATGGGAAGAAGAACTTTATTTTTCACCTGACAGGAGAAACTCTGTAACTCATAATGGTTGAAAATCAAAGCCTCAAAATATGTATATTCTTTGTCTTTTTAAAATAGTAAGTGCACATTTCCAACCGATAAGGAATTTTTAAAAGAGTCCTTATTGGACCTAATAAAATTAGCAACTTTATTTTTAAATATCATTTAATACAATGATACAATAGTATGTTGTGTTCACATTTCCTGGTTGTCTCTAAATGGGTGTGTTATAGTTGGGGGTCCAGAAAAGTCCATGTATTGCATTTGGTGGTTGTCCTTTCTCTGGTGGAGCCAGAGAAGTCCCGTGTTGCATTTGGTGGTTGTCCTCCCTGTGCTGGGGCCAGAGAAGTCCCGTCTTGCAATTTGGTGGTTGTCCTCCCTCTGTTTTATTTCATTTTTCAGTGTACTATTGATTTGTTGGAAAAACTGGGTTGTTTGTCCTACAGCTTATCCCTCTTACTATCAGATGTATGTAATTTCTTCTTTTTGGTATTGTCTAACATATTCCTCTTTATCCCATAATTCTTGGAGTTTTGATTAGATTCAAGTT
Source organism: Loris lydekkerianus (assembly GCA_963574355.1). Classification (NCBI taxonomy): domain Eukaryota; kingdom Metazoa; phylum Chordata; class Mammalia; order Primates; family Lorisidae; genus Loris; species Loris lydekkerianus. The sequence goes on along the minus strand of CAUYPK010088150.1, from coordinate 38,283 downwards.
GAATTTTTTTTTTTTTTTTTTTAAGCTAAGAATGTCATAGGTGCTATATTCATTTTTTGTCTCATCATGAGGAACATAATAACAACTTGTCTCCCAGTGATACAATGATTGATTAGTGGATTCAAATATGTGATGATTTTAAAGAAAGTCACTTATTCCTTTAATCTAAGCCAGTAGAACAAAGTAGTTATCCTTAGTGAACCTGTTTAACAAGTACTTAGGAATTACTTTGTGACTTGTATGCACTACATCCTTGAAAAGTTTGTTACACTGTGTTAAGCATTACTCTGTAATCTCATTTATTTATGCCACTTATTTGAGCTACTTACGAAGCTGACATGTTTTGCTTTGTTACCATCCAAATCGCCATTGAGCATTGATCACAGAGATCATAAATTGCAAAAAGATGTTTTTGTTATATTTGTTCTAACTATAAAAAGTACTTATAAAGTATGTTTGGCTGTAATGGCACATTTTTTATTTAATTATCTCCATTTATGCTTCCTAAATAGCACCCTACAATGTTCATCGTAAATATCGGGTAGTTTGTAAGGAACAATTCTTTATCAACCTACGTTATTCATAAATATAATGTAAATACAGTATCATTAGTTCTTTTTTTTTTTCTTCTTGAGTCAGAGTCTCCAGGCTGTCACCCTGGGTAGAGTGCCATGGCATCACAGCTCACAGCAACCTCCAACTCTTGGGTTCAAGCCATTTCTCTTGGCTCAGTTTTTCTATTTTTAGTAGAGACAGGGTTTCGATTTTGCTCAGGCTGGTCTTGAACTTCTGAACTCAAGCAATCCACCTGCCTTGGCCTCCCAGAGCGCTAGGATTACAGGCATAAGCCACCGCGCCCAGCCTACCATTAGTTCTTGTAAAGCTTGATGTGGTGATTCTGGGAAAAGTCTTTATTTGTCACCCAAACAGGATATCATAAATGTAAAAACAGAAGTTGACCTTAATAGCTGTCTGTAGTCTTATCTTTTCATTTCTTATACATGGGAGATTTCTGTAACAGTCTTTGAACTTTTCAGATTTTTTCTTTTCCTTTTTAAAAACATTACCTTCATCTTGCACATTTGGTAATTATTAGATGTAGACTGTAAGATGGGCTCGGCACCTGTAGCTCAAGCAGCTAAAGCGCCAGCCACATATAGCAGAGCTGGCAGGTTCAAATCCAGCCCAGGCCTTCCAAACAACGACAACGACAACCAAAAAAATAGCTGGGCGTTGTGGCGGGTGCCTGGAGTCCCAGCTACTTGGGAGGCTGAGATAAGGCAGTCGCTTTAGCCCAGAAGTTGGAGGTTGCTGTGAGCTGTGATGTCACAGCACTTTACCAAGGGCGACAACTTAAGGTTCTGTCTCACAAAAAAGACTATAAGATGAGAGGATGACTCTAAAAATGAGTTGGTGGGAAGAAATTTAGCACTTCTTTTTTTTTTTTTTTTAATTGAGACGGAATCTCACTTTGTCACCATCAGTAGAGGGCTGTAGCGTCATAGCTCACAGCAACCTCAAACTGTTGGGCTCAAGTGATTCTCTTGCCTCAGCCTCCTCCCTAGGAGCTGGGACTACAGGTGCCTATCGCAACACCCAGCTTTTTTTTTTTTTTTTTTTTTTTTTTTGTTTGTTTGTTTGTTTAGCAGGCCTGGGCCAGGTTTGAACTCACCAGCTATTTAGCACTTCTACAAACCATTTGCTCTAGGACTAGGGCCCGGAGCCCACTCTGAATTGTACATGTGTGCGTGTAGCTGTTCCTTGGAAAGGAAATGTTTGGCTTGGTAGGATTTTAGGGTTAGCTTCGAAGGAGTTGAGGGCCCTGCCTCTTGGGATGAAACGCATCAGATTAGATTGCATTGCAGTTTGGATTCTGTTCCTTAGCCTCTGAGAGGGGTGGGGAAGGCGTGTCTTTGTGAGCAGTGAAGTGAAAAGAACATTGAAGGAGAGCCAGGGAGCCCCGCGCGCGTTCTCCCCTGCTGAGTTGGACTGGACCCTCACTTCCAAACACCCCACCTGCAAGCATCTTGTACCATGCTCATTCTTTATTTCTTTCCTCCTGGCAGAATTCTCAGGTCACTCAAACTTCCAGCCTCCTGCTCTGTCTTTCCTGCCTTTTCTCTCTGAGGAGCAAGTAAGAGGCTGCTGGAACACCCACCAGGTTTCTGTCCTCAAACATTTCACCCTCAGGGAAAGCCAGCCACTCTCATCTTTCCTTCTCTCACGTACAGCACGTGTGCAGGGAAACAGCCAAGTCTGTGTCTCCATCTGCACCTCTGCCCCAGCGCCAGTCTCTGAAATCCATCCTCTTATTAAGTGTTTCAGTTTCTTGGATAACAGAAGCTGTCATCTGAGCCTGGCTCGCAGTGAACCTCAGCTTTTCCCCAGCCCCAGCTTCCCACCTTGGCTTGATAATTCCTTCTCTCCACCCACCCCTCAGGGGCAGCCGTCCTTCAGTCCACTCCTTTGTCTCTTCTCATAGCCTCTACTTCGTTTTAGGCAGCTGTCAGTTCCCACCGGACCCAGAGTTTTTCCTAAAGTACGGATCCGATTGTGTTATTCTCTTGCACAAAATGTGATATTTTGAATGCTTGGTTTTGTTGGTGTCTGACAGATTTCTTCACCGTAAATGGCTACTTTTCCTTTGCAATTAAATTTGTGGGAGATAACTTTTAGACTATGCAAATAGCCTGTTTCTTCTTAGTCTTTCACCCACTAATTTAAATATCCATCCTTTATTCTTGCCTGCAACAGTTATTACTGTAGTGTTTGCCTAATGGTGACTTTCTACTTTCATTATTTCTTCTGTGTTTATTAATTGTAATTATAATTATGAGCTCAGTTTCTTATTCCATCGCTTTTTTTTTCCTCAAATGGACCTCGATGTGGCCATTTGGGGATCTTTTCAATGACTTCTGTGTCTTCTTGACTTCCTTTCTAATGTCACGGTATGTTTCTAGTTCATCTTTTATTTTCTCTGGACGTACCCCTGTAGTCAATCATTTCTTCTAGGAGCCTGGTTCCTTTTGTTGAGAATGGTAAACATATTTTTCAGAGGCTCTTTATCTGTATTTTGATCATCACTTAGCATGGAAAAACTATAATGGGGGAAACGGTGGACAGCAAAAAGTAATTTTTGGTTTTGTTTGTTTTTTGAGATAGGGTCTTAACTTTCTCACCCAGGCTAGAGTGTAGTGACATTATCATAGCCCACTGAAACTTTACACTCCTGGGCTCAAGCGATCCTCCCAGCAAGCTGGCACTAAAGGTACATCACCATGCCTGTCTAATTTCTTTAAAAAGAAATTTTTTTTTTTTACAGATGGGATCTCACTATGTTGCCCAGGCTGGTCTCAAACTCCTGGCCTCAAAGTGATCCTCCCCCCTCAGCCTCCCACAGAGTTAGGATGACAGGTATGAGCCACCGTGCCTGGTTCCAAAAGTAATGATTTTCTCAAAGTGGCTTCTCAGTTCTTTAGGGTGAGATAATGATAGGTTTGGCAATTAATGGCTTTTTTATCAGATATTTTCAGTTAAAATTAGATTGAGCCAATGCTTGTAAAATAAATCCAGGCCCTAAGTAACCATCTAGCCAGTATAAATTAGTTGATTTTTCCATTTTTCCATGGGAGCTTATAGATGGAGAGTGAAGTGTGGCCAAATGGCCTGCTTGTGTAAAAGGAGAAGGTTGAGTATGTTCTGAGGATTTCAGACAAAGTCTGACCTTACTGGATCCAACCAGTTCAGAAAACAGATTGTTCAGTAGCTGGGTCCTGCCTGAGCACTGGGGAAAAAAAAAAACGTGAAGACTGAGGACATGTGATTCCAGATAAATCTTTCCTTTTCTTCACAGATATACTGAGTAATAGAATAACCCCATAGACAGAAACTGTGTTTCTGTGAAACTTTTGACAGACTCTCTCTCTTTGGCTGTCCTTGTGCAAACAGGCCTGGGCGAGATGGTGTTTGTGTGGCCAGTTCACAGCTTGTTGCTGTGCTGGAGAGAAACTTCCATCTTGGATCAGATCTTTTCCCAGTATTTCTTTCAATGACTCACTTGCAGGAAAAAAGCTGGGAAGCATTTTACAAAGTGAATATTTACATGCAAATCAGAGCTTTTTGCTTAAAATCACGCACTCAGATATTGTGTGAGTTAGATGTGGCTTAGATAACTTACAGGAAAAATACTTTGTCTTTACTGGGCCCCCCTGCCCTGCTGGAGCTGACATTTCATTTAATTTTGGGGAGGCTTAGGAATGACAAGGTGAGCAGCATTTTTACCAGACTGGTATAAAAATGGAACAGGATGCAGACATGATTCTTTTCATTGACAGAGTGAATTTCAAAATCTGAGCAGCAATGTGAGTCATTTTTTGAAAAACAGACACGTGGAACAGGTGCCGGCTGTGGTCTGCAGGTTGGCCTTGCTTTGTAGGGGCAACTAGGGCTTTCAGGCCTGTCGTGGTCCTGCGACTGGCCTTCCTGTGACCTCCAGTGCGGAAGGCAGGGGCCAGGCCCGGCCGAGAAGTGGCTCAGCCTCAGCCAGCAGGCTGGATGACCACCTGCATGCACAGTGGACACAGAATGGATAGATACAGTGCCTAGGACCCTGCTGGGGTGGCTTCTGTGATCTTCACAGAGGGTAGATGAGGTCCCGGGAGGTCTTCGCCCACTATACAATAAATATGAGAATCAAAGTGGAGAATTGGCAAACCAACCCAGCAGCAAAGCCCCTGTGGTACGTGGTACACAAGGCTCAGCCCGGCTCCCCGGGGCTCTGTTGGCTCTTCATAGGCAGGGCATCTTTAAGCCAGTGATTTTGTGTGTGTGTGTGTGTGTGGGAGGGGTCCCTGTGCACCCATGGGAGGTAGCAGGTGGATAGGACACATGCAACAGCCTCTGGCAGCCGTGGGGGATGGGGCATCCCATCAGCAGGATCCTCCCACCTGGCCCTGCTGCTGCACAGCCAGGTGAGGAGGACAGTGGAGCTATCTTGGGTTCATGGGGGACGGGCCTACCTCTCCTGCACACTCACAGGTGGCTCAGCCAGTGTTGCTGCCCTCCAGCAATGCACGGTGGTCTCCCTCAACTGCATGGATGTTTTCCTGCCACATCCCTGGGAAAGGTCGCAGCAGCTGTGTGGTGTTCTGTGGTACTTGTTTTGGGGCGCGTACGTCTTGGCTATGTGCATACCAAGTGGTAGTACGGTGCAGTGAAGCTCAGCTCTGGTGATTGGGCCCTGGTGGCTCTTGGTGGTCAGGTCTAGAGGTGTTGCACACCGTGGTGTGTTGCACTGTTGATACAACCCCAGCTCTGCAACTCCTGAAATGACATTCATATCAAGGAAGCTAATAACCCTTTTATTTAACCCAGAACCACATTCTGGCTAGTGATTCTCAAAACTCAAGTGTGTTTAAGACACCAGAAAAGAAAAAAGACTCCTTTGAAGAATTGTTTTTTTTCTCCTCATTTTGAGAAGATGCTAAAATTTAAATTCTGTATTTTCTTTTGATATATGGAAATTTATAGAACAGAAAATTTTGACTTCGAGTGTAACTTTAAGAAACGGAAAATCAGGACACGGCCTTGGTCTGTGTTCTCCAAACATTCAGAGTTTAAAGAATTCTTTAGTCCTTGAGGGGCGGTTATGGACTTTCATTCCCTTTACCCCTTCCAGCCCTCCGGCCGGTCCAAAAGAAATCACTGATACAAGTGGCAGCTTAGGACTGGGTGCAGTTTTAAAGAAGAATAATTTGATAAAATACGTGTCTACATCTAAGAAAAAAACAAAAGCACCAGAACTACCTGGAGGGCTTAACATACTCCTAATGGCTAGCCTAGCCTCCACCCATAGAGTTTCTGATTCAGTAGGTCTGGAATCGAACCTGGTAATTGTGTTTCTTACAAGTCTCAGTTGATGCTGCTGCTTAAGGGACCATACTTTGAGAACCACTGGCTTAGGCTTTCTGGCAAAAAAAAATCCCCCTAAGCCCATTGATTTACTCAGTAAGTTTAGTTCTTGCACACCAGTTGCTATGGGTTCGAACATTTCTCCAGGCCAGCTGTCCTTTCCGCTGATAACTCAGCATAGGCCATTTCTTCCAGCCCACTGTCCCAGCATAGGTGTTACTCAGTAGGAAAGAGAAAAAAGGCTGGAGAGTCAGACCACGCTCACTGTGTGACGACACACGTCATTGGTCAGAGTGAGTCACATGAACAGCCTCTGTGAGGGGGGCTGAGAAGTGTGTTCTCTCCTGTGCCTTACAGGGGACGGCATGACAAGGAGTGTCTGCTTCCTGCAGGAAGGTGGCCACCCTGAATCTGAAATGGGGTGCTCAGGCTTCCATTTCACCAGTCTAAGGGGGTTGCTAATAGGATGGTGAGAGTTTAGAAACAATGCTGGGAGGAATGAAGAAGTTGCTGTCAGAGCCAATTTTGGGAGTGTGTCCTCTGTGTCAGGACCAGTGCTTGATAGTTAAGGACCCTCCAGAGCCAGGTGTGGATGAAGTGTCCCACCTGTCCCTGGAGTTATTCAGGCAGTGGTCAGATGCCCACCTATACAGGATTGGGCTAGATTCCAAGGCCGAGGTAGCCTTTCAGATTCAGGGGACACTTGTATGAAAGGAAAGCACCTGTAGTCATACGCATAGTGGCCTCACAGCTGCTGTGGCCACAGTTGAAAAGTTGTTCCTAAAAGCTTGGTAAGTACACAGCCAAGAAGTACGGGCCCCAGAACAAGTACCATGGAACACCACGCAGCTGCTGCCGTACGAGCTGAACCTACCACGAAAACTTGGGCACCAACTGCACCCTTTCCCAGGGATGCGACAGGAAAGCATCCATGCAGTCGAGGGAGCCCACCCTGCACTGCTGGAGGGCAGCATCACTGGCTGAGCCATCTGTGAGTGTACAGGAGAACTAGCTGAAATCTCAGGGAAAGTATTGCTTTTCCCAATTGATCCAATTTGTAGATCAAAACAGAGCTTCCAGAAAGAAGTCACTATGTCCGCAATAAGGCTGCAAGTGGAGCAGTGGGTCTAACAGTGGTTGCACGTTAAAGTCACCTACAGAGCGAAGTGTGCTCCCCAGATGGATGAACCGGCACCCCTAGGGATGGGACCCAGCGTAGGCGCTTTTAAAGCTTCCAAGTGATTCCAGCGTTGTAGCCGGGGTCGAGAGCACTACATCGCCTGGAATTTGTCACACAGCTTCCCTTGCTCCTGTGGCCCTCACTCATAACTTCCATAGCACCAGCGCACCTCTGCTGGGTTTACAGTTTGGGGAAGGTTGACCCCAAGTGCTTTTGTTTAAAGACTCCACCTAGAATTCACTCTTGTTCAGCGAACACAGCTCTGGAAGTTGGAAATTTCAGTAATTAGTAAAGTAGAGGAGTGGTGGAGCCTGGGGTCTGTGTGACATAATTTGATGCCTAATTATAAATGACTTTAGGATGTCTTCGTGTTTCTGTTGCCAATGGGAAGCTTTTAACATAAGTCCATGGATCTCATCTCTTAGTCTTTCCTGAAATGAATTTTTAGCTCTCTCAGAGGTAGGTGAAAGAGAGCTGTGAAAGGAAACGGGAGACATGAAAGGAACAGTGCAGGGGTTTGGCAGAGACCCTGATGCAGTGTGCCCTCCTGTACTGTTTAAAATAACAGTGCCTTGTGTATGTTACCCTGTATGGGATAGCCATAGAGTAGATTCACTGGAGCTCTGCAGAGGTGCAGTGTTTGTTTTTGGTGCGGGGAGGGGGTGGTGGTGGTGTTTGTTGTTGTTGTTTTGAGACAGAGTCTCACTCTGTTGCCTAGGCTAGAGTTCCTTGGCGTCAGCGTGGCTCACAACAACTTCAAATTCCTGGGGTCTAGTGATCCTCCTGCCTGTGCCTCCCAAGTAGCTGGGACTATAGGTGCCTACCACAACGCCTGGCTACTTTTTCTATTTTTAGTAGAGGCAGGGTGTTACTCTTGCTCAGACTGGTCTTGAACTTCTGAGCTCAAGCAGTCGGCCCTCCTTGGCCTCCTGGAGTGCCAGGATTACAGGCGTGAGCCACCGTGCCCGGCCTAAAATTTTCTTTTTTTCTTTTTTTTTAAATTTAAATTTTATTTTATTTTTTGCAGTTTTTTTGGCCGGGCCCGGATTTGAGCCCGCCACCTGCAGTATATGGGGCTGGTGCCCTACTCCTTGAGCCACAGGTGCCACCCTTTTTATTTTATGTTATTATTTATTATTATTATTTTTTTTTTTGCAAAAATTTTCTTTTTTTAATGTAAGGTTATAAATGCTTGTACACTTAATCTTAGCCAAAAGGCCAAGAAGCAATAAAAATTTTGCCATGTAAAAATATTGAAAATTAGGGGTTCAAAGCCTATTAAAACAGTTATTGGTGATTCTAGCAGTTTGTGGCTAAATTGGAAGACAGCATGGTAGGGTGATGGGCTAACCCTGGTTAACACCTGCCCCTAGTTATTGTCTCATGTAGTTCCTGCAGCAGGCAATATTAGGTAGACAGTATTATCCCACTTCCCAGGTGAGGAGGTGAAGTTTAGGAAGGTTCAGTAACTCAGCCCACGTTCTGCAGCCTGGCCCCAGCAGGGGTAGATTTCCATCCAGACGCCTCAAGCGCTGAATAGTTCTGTGTGCACAGCACAAAAGCTTGGGATTTCAAAAACAGCTTAATTTTAGTCTCATTGACATCTTTCAATATAGACGTGAAATAGTTAGCAAATATGTGACTTTCTATCCAGTTTTCACTTCTGCTTTTGGTACAGTCATCTTAATTTACATGCTTAATCTTGGTTGAAGTTGGCTAGGCCATCTTTAAGTGAATTCATGCTTATGGTTTTGGAAGCAGGTTTGAGTGTAATAATTCCATGTTCCTCAGCTTGGGACCTCATGCTTTTCTGGAGTCACTTGCAGTTATAGTGAATAGCACCGTGGTGTTGTTAATTAACTGGGCAAATCTTCCTGCAGGGTCGTGAAATATTTCAGAGTGGTTGGTGTTTCATAGATTGCCTAGGATATATCTGGGGACTGAATGAGGGACCCTCCCGGGAGACAGTGGCTGTTCTGCAAAGAGTCTCAGAACTCTGGAGAAATGCAGGAGAGAGACCCCTGCCCCCCTGCAGGAGTTAAAGTGGAGGTTCTCAAGAGAGTCCAGTTAGAATCAGAGCTTTTCTGATGGTCTGATTGGGGGGTGAAGGAGTGGGTAAGACCAGGGTAGGAGTGGATCTGGCTTTCACTTTCCCTAATAATTGTGACACCTTCACACTCACTCATACTGTCCTTCCCACTCCTCCTACCTTGGCTTTTCCCCTTGAGAAATTCTGCTGTAAAGGAATTAGGTTAGTTGACAGCTAAGAGATAAGCTATTTAGCGTCTTTAGGTCTTAATGCTGGAGAGTTTATAAAAACTGCCTAACAGGAAGATGAGATTGGAAAATAACTTCCATTTTGGAGTTAATGTATCTTTTAAATTGCTAGAAAAATTGCAAGCTTTTATTTTGAGCATCACTTTCCATTTAAAAAGCTTACCTTAAGAATAACTTGCCTTAGCTTTCACATGAAGGCTATAACCCAACTATACCACAAGACTATGGGGAAAGGACCAAGGAAGGGGAAGGGAGGGGGGAGGTTTGGGTGGAGGGAGGGTGATGGGTCGGGCCACATCTATGGTGCATATTTTTATCTATAATAGTAAAAAAAAAAGAAGTAAAATCAGTAGTAGGTGATGATTTAAACCTATATGGGTAGTGATGGTGGAGAAAGAACCAAGAACAAGGAACTTGCTACACTTTTTATGATGAATGTATTTCTTTCTTTAAGCTCTCTCTGTTTCATTCATTACCTCGGATTGTATTTATTCTCTAGTTTTTATTTGACATGGGCAAATAAATGCATTCTACTTATTATTTATTTTGTGGATAAATTCTACCCTCCATTTCCCATATATAGAGCACAATAATAGCTACATTTGAAAACATTTTAATATATTCATGTGCAATTCACTATGTATTACAATAGGAACGAATATCTGCTTAGACAATGTCCTGACCACCTTAATAGGCTAGGACATTTTATGTGGAAAGAAAATCTCTTGCTGTCCCCTATCATTTTTAATACATAGGTTGGAGAATGGATTTATATTTATATTTGAAGTAAAATTCTGATTATGTAAGATAATCACTCGTTCGCTTAAGTATAAACTGTTATTTAATATTAAATGATGAAACCAACTGATATTGAAGTAAAGAGAAACTTATCTTGTTATACCAATATAAGCCATAATTTAAAAGATAACTTCTGTATATATTGCTTCTTGGGACACCACTATTTAGATATAAAAGAAGCAAAAGAAGCAGAAATAGAAAAATGCAAATGGGATATAATGTTCAATAAATAGAATTTGAAAACATATAGCTCAGTAATGGATATCTTTACTCAATCAGTGAATAAAATATTAGTATATATGTACAATAACAGTTTCCTGATTTTTGTTCTTTTGGAATAAAATAAATTGTATGTGGATCTGAAATTTAAAAATTCAATGATGAATATGAATCAACACATTTATTAGTCACAAAAGTTATTGTTTTCAAGTGAAATTCATCTTAGGAAGTTAGTGTTTGATTTTATGTTCTACCATTCAAATTTAAATTGTATTTTTCATAAAGAATAATGAATTTTAGGATCAATCCTGAGTTCTTCCTCCAAATTCCCTTGAAATCCTCCACAGTCACACATGCACACCAAATATAAAACAAATTAATTAGTTAAGCTTTGTTTTTGTTTCACATGAGCAAAATAGATGTAATGGCAACTTCTTCAGTAATTATTTGTGAAGTGTTGTATTGTTAATGAAATCAAATGCCACCCTGATTGCTTTCCAAAACTCCAAATTTGGGAGCACCTATCATGCTGTAACTGACAAGGTAGGAAATGTGAACACTGAATTTAGAAACAAGAAAAAAATAAACTCTTATACTGGTATAGCACTTTAATGAGCTGCAGAACTCCATGGTGACTCCAGATGATAACAGAATTATAAACCAGATATCTCTTACTCTGTTTAGAAAAATGTATATATACCAAAGAATAACCGTAACACAATATGAGTGACATTTCAACCTTATCTAAAATAAATAGAAAATGTACCAAATAACCATGTTTAGGTAATATAATAATGATTATGAGGTAGGTACTTGTTCAGGTTAGTATTTTCTAAATGGATCATTTTCTTTATTTTTTTGTTTGCACATATCCTGCCACATGAGTCATCAGCCTTTGTTATTTATCCAACTTAAACTAAGTTATCAGAACTAAAAGAACTAGCATGCTGATATTTCACTGCGATATTTTATGTAAAAACTTGAACCAACTATAGATTACTTACATTTTAACATAGAGAATTGTCATGGATGGCATATACGTGTCCTTCCAAAATTCATATGTTGAAATCCTGACCCACCCAGTGAGATGGTATTAGAATGTGGGCCCTTTAAGAGTAAACCAGTCTTACTGTTGTGAGGGTGGAGCCCTCACAACAAGATTGGTGCCCTTCTAAGAAAAGACAAGAAAGCACAGGCTCCTGCTCTGCGCTCTTCTCCCTGTGAGGATCTGATGAGAGGACAGTATCTGCAAACCAAGGAGAAAGCTCTAACCAAACACTTAATCTGCCAGCACTTTGATCTTGGATTTCCCAGCCTCTAGAGCTGTGAGAAATGAATGTTGTTTAAGTCACACATAGGGCATTTTTTTTTATAGTAACTAAAACTAATACAAGAATTATTGATTTTGAGACAAAGATGTGTCTCTATGTATGTGTACGTGTGCATACTATGTGTGTGTGAATGGTATTAGCATTTATTCACGCTATGCTTCCCAAACTCAGCAATATTGCAACTTCTTTATTTTGTCTATAACTATTACAAATTTGCAAACTTCTAATGTTAATTGATAGAATAATGTCATAATTCCATCAATTAACAAGAGACTGGCATAACAATACTGTCACTTTAGTAATGTTTGGTCTCTCTTCATAAAAATACTTTGTCTTCTATAAGTTTCCTCATGTCCTACTACTTTCCTAGATATATTCCTTGTTTGTGTGGGGCTATAATTTTATGGTGCATGGGAAAGAAGTGCTTAGGTCTTTGGGGAATTGTCTCATCCCACTAATACCTAAACATTATTTTATTTACTTGTTCACTAATATACTCTTTTGGCATTTGGTGATCTACTTAGCAAGATATGTGATTAGCCATAGATCAGAGCCCACTGTTTCTACTTCACTCACTCTCATTTATGAGATTGTTGGTGTCAGGGACTCTATTACAGTTGTTGGTACTCACACTGGTATAAAAGGTGGATCAGGAAAAATACAAATCTCAATTTTTGTGCTGAACTGTCCAGCTTAATTAGAATGACCTCATACAGAGAAGCATTCATTCCAATTACACCAGATGCCACAGCTCAAAATTGTTAGTAATGCAAATGTCACTTAAGACTCTTCAATTATAAGATATTTTAAATTTTTGTCACACTCAAATCTCAATAACTCTAGTGTCTGATTTCTTGCACCTCTGCCTGCATAGTCACTTCTAATCTCCTTTCGTCCTTCATTCTTCCCTATTTTTAATATTTTAAATTTTTCCTATAACACATTGCAGTGAAAGCAGCGGTTGTCAAAATGTACACTATGGAGAAAATTCTATGATTGTATTTGCATTCATTTCTAATGTTCTCGAAAGCAATTGCTGCAATCTAGAGACTTAAGGTGGAATTCTCTTGCATTGCAGATAGGAAGTTTATCATGGAGTTCTCTTCTTAACAAAACACCCACCTGTTATCTCCCCACATTGTGGGTTTCACAAACTCCAGTCAGAATTTCACAAGGTAAGAATGAAAGTCACAGGGGATACATGTTCATCTGGGGTTCAGGGTCCACTTTCAAGCTCACATAGATTTGGTAGGATTCAATTCCTTGCGGTGCTAAGATTGAGGTGCCCACCTTCTTTTCAACTGTCAGGCTGAGGATGCTGTGATCTTTTTGAGTTTGTCTGTGTTCCCTGTTACTTGACCTCTTTTATCTTCAGAAACAACATAAAAGAATCTCTCTCATGTGTATCCTCTCTCATGCTTCAAATCTCTTTGTGAGGAAGAGCTCAGTCCCTTTCATAGAGGCACCAAATAAGGTAAGGTCCATCCAAGATAATCTCTCTTTTTTGAAGTCAACTGTGTTATATAACTTAACCAAGGCCTGATTATACCGTCTTGCACATAGTTTATATCCACACTCAAGACACAATAGTCATTGAAGGTTATTATAGAATCATACCTACAATAATAATTGACCTATATTGTGTTTCAATGAACATTAAACAAATTTAATAATTTTTTTTCTCTCTTAATAATAACTAACTTTCTTCAAACCTATCATCTTGGTGTCCAGTATGAGTTTAAACGCCAGGAGCTAGACATTGATGATTTTATTTTATTTTTTTATTTTTCCTTGCTTTTTCCTTTATCTAGATAGCTCTCTCACAAACCATGTGTATGGTTTTCTCCCTCACTTTATTCTGGTATCAGATCACATTTCACCTTTTCAGAAATAGTCTTATTAATCTTCTAATATTAATAACATCATGAATTCCATTTTGTATCTCTTACTTTTAAAAATACTGTGTCATATAATTTTACATGCTACAGATATTTATTATGTGTTATATAACTTGCTTTATATATCTTTGTTTATATCCCATCCCATTATTTGAAAAGTTGGCCAGCTTGTTTAATGGCTATATGACTCAAAGAAAAATGTCTGGTACAAAATAAAATAACAATAGACATAATTTGTTATTGTTTTATGATGCCATGGAATAGAATTAAAACACAGTGGGATTTTTTGTTTGTTTTTCTTGACATGGTTGAAGATTAAGCTCACTTTTTCAAAGACCAATGTTGAATTTCGTGCAGTACCCTAACCAGAGAATTGTATGCCTTTTTTCAGCAATCACAAAGGAGTTTTAGACTACTGAAAAAGTGAGAAGAATAAGACTACTCACCAAAGCGGTAATGGTTTTTATCACAAATAGGTTTGCTAATTATTTTGCAAAACATAAAATAATTTAGTTTTTCATTGATTTCTCCACTTTCATAGTCATGTTAACTATTTTACTTTTATAAAATGTAACTAATTATGTGCCCTATAGTTTTAGCAAAGTGATTTAAGGAATTTAAAAAAAAGTCTACTGTTCAATGATGCTAGAATTTTGTCATCGATCAACAATACAAAAAGAAAGGAAAGTTATTCATGACATTTTCATTCAGGGAACATAGGACAACATTGAATAAAACATATCTCTCAAAAGAATTGAGAACATCATGATTATGTCACAAAATGGTTGAATGGCACAAAGGTTTTTAGGCACTAGCTAATTTCTTTAGAAACTTGATTTGTTTGTAATATATTTTGTTACATGGTTATAACCCTATCTCTGCCCCAAAAGTGCTTAATGTACATTTTCACACAATATTCTTCTTCAACATCTTACCATACCTCTCTTATATAATCATTTACATCCTTTTTTTTTTGTAATTAAACAGGTTTGTGTTTTAAGGGCTGGTGGTTTTGGTTTTGGTTTTGGTTTTTAAAGAAGGTGCTATCACACATTTAGTATGAGGGATTGATCATGGTTTTCTTCCTAGTAAAACAGATGAGAAGTCCACTATTAGTAGTAAAATATGTATCAGTCAAAGTTGATGCAGGATTCAGGAGCAATAGACATAGGGATTGATTTTAATAATTAGCTCACTTGATTATAGAGACTTGGCTAAGTCCAAAAATCTGCAAAGTGGGGGCAAGTTGGAGACACAGGGAAAATTTTCAGTTTGTGTCCAAAAGAAGTCCACTGGAAGAATTCCTTCTTGCTCAGGGGTGGTCAGTGGTTTCACCAGTAACAAGTCCAACTGATTGCATGAGGCTCACCCACATTATAGAGGTTAGACTGCTTTAACCAAAGTCCGCCAATTTAAATATCAACCTCATCCAAAAACATCTTCACATAATTAACCAGAATAATGTTGGAAAAAATAACCATGCTTCAAGGTCCAACCATATTGACACATAAAATTACTCACTACAGGAATCCTCAGATATTAATGAAGAAATTACAGCCAACGTGGTTAAACTCATGCAGGCAGTCATTGGAGAATCTGTTTAGAACTGGAGCCGACTGGGTTTCCTTCCCCAAGGTAGTGAACTTTCACTACATTTTGCTCCTCTTAATATGTTATAAATATGTATATTATATTTAAAAGTAATAGGAAAATTCATTATATCTAATTTAGTGAGTTTTAAACCATATGTCTGAGATGACATAAAATTTGAGTGCACATAACAAAGTGTAGAGTGTCAGAAGAGAATCCCTAATACTTACCAGGTTGCAGAAGTTAGAAGTCAGATCTAACACATGTTGAACTCAATGTGCATGGAATTCCCATTGTAGAGATGCCTTCTAGCTGAATTTAGAATAAGAGATTGCTGCGGAAGGCAGGTATAACTCGTAAACATTATCCCACCAATTACTTGATCCAATTATTTTAATTTCTAAAATCATGACCTATATTATCAGATCATTCCACAGAATAAATACTTGATTGATTTACCCCAAACATTATAACATGGTCCATTAGCTATCTATACAAGACAGAGGGATATATAAATCACAGGTCAGCGCTGGAGCCATTAACATACTGATATTATTTAAAATGTTAAGTGTACAATATTGCCTAAAATAGGTTACACCAGCAAATTAAACTACAAAGTATGTATAGGAAAACTCCACATTAAAATGATTAATAGAAACTAAAAGAGAGGACGTGAAATCTAATGAATGCCAAAGGTCATGTTCATCATAGTAGAATATTTTAAAAAGTAATTGGAAAGACATAAAAGAGAAGTGGGAGAAAGGTTCGAGTAAATTTGATCAGAAAGGAAATCAGTTTTTAAAAAAGCAAAAGTTACAAATAATATTGAAACATTCTGTATTATATACTATAATTAATCGACTATATTAAGACTATTAATTCAGGAAAGGAATAAAGTAGTACCAGGAAGAGTTGGCAAAGTTTTTATATTTATTGGTATCAAGAATGAGGTAAATCAAAAGATATAGTTTTGTAGAATTAAGAAAGAACTGGTGCCCCAAGCTCCCACCTGCCTCATTTGGGAGATGCCCTCCTTACTTTGTAGATGTTTTAATGAGAACATGCCGCAGGTCAATGAATAAAACATGAATTCCTGGGAAAGCAGCACCTTATGGAATCATCTCATGTACATCCTTCCATAATCATTAAATGAGATCATGAGGATTCAGACCTGGGTGGTAGTGCAAAGAGCTTGCCAGCTACAGAATCCTCAGGTTCGACTGATCTATTATTACATTACGCCTGACATGTTCATAGTCAGAGTTAAGAAAGCAAATACATATTCATAACTCTACATTTCCTCACTACTTCTCCCAATTCCATTGTTGCATTGAAGAAAACCTAAAAACTGGGACCGAATCAGTCACCTTCTGAAAGCTTTCCTGCATTTGCTTTGTCTGCATGACATTTGAGCATCTTACAGCCGGGATATGTTTTCCTGGGCTAAGTTGCCAACAAACAGCTCACACCAAAAAAGTAAGAGGGAGTCAAAAGAGGTTGGAGAAGCAAAGGGGGTCAAAAGAGGTTGGAGAAGCCCTCCACCAAGGGAAAATAAAGGAATCACTTGAGGAGAAACAGCAGAGTAGTATCACGGAAGAACAAGTTGAGAGAGATTTTAAAAAAAGAGGGAACCAAATGTGACAGAGAAAAAAATCCAAATGGGCTGTGGCTGTAGAGACGTAGCCATTATCACTTAATGTTTCAGGTCCAATTAGAAGATTTAGGGGTAGGAAGTAATAAGCTGTTAAAACCACATTAGGACTTAAAAGTAGGATTAGAGATACACGAGTAAAATAGAAGTGCAGGGTAAATTGGAACCATTCTAGAAAAGCACAGCCGAGAATGACAAAATGAAAAGGCCAATCCACATTCACAAGAGGCTCTGGTCTGGAATTAGGTCTTTGTCTAAAACTGTTCACTGGCATTTTGAAATAAGTTTCAAAAACACAAACCCACGTGATTCCAGAGTCTTTTGCTCACTTCTAACTTAATGTTACAAACGACTCAAATGCATAATTAAAAAAACCACAGAGCTTCATTTTTACATCATCATACATGTAACTGTTATGTTTCTGCTTATGAAAGTAGCATGAGGTTGTTTAGAAAAATAGGAAAGAGAGAAAAGTATAAAGGAAAAAATCACTGTCACAGTCTAAAGAGAATTACAATTATTACCATTATAGTATATTTCCTTCAGAATATGTTAAGATCTTTACTATTATTTGGGTATAGATGTAAAGGCATGTGCATGTTGGCATATACTTTGCTAAAAATTCAGTGCAGAATATAACACACAGTGATACATAATCCCATTTCATTCAATCAAATTGTGAGGTTTTTTTTATTAGCCACAGTAGTAAATTTTTAATGGTTTCAAAATGATATTCTATTTCATGCTATTGTAAAATAGTACTTCACAATTTCTTTTGGCTTTGGTCATTTGGGTTTTCACGTTTAATTTTTAAATATATTTGTGATAAATATTTATATGTATACATATATCTTAGTGATAACTTCTTGTTATAATTCATTTTATGTTAAAATAAAATTATGTTGTAGCTATTTTTACTCTTCACCTGATAAATAAATTTATTTTCTTGGTATCTAAAAACCAATAAGCATTATTAATATTATTATTTACTTTAAAATTTTAGAAGTATTGATTTTAAAATAGTTTGTTTCTGTTTACAGGTCTTCATTATTAAGATTTAAATATTGGCCTATATTTATTTGTTATTTGATGTGATACTTTTCTTGCTTGTGTTTTGGTTTTGTGATAAAACATTCTGCATTTTTTCACTTTTCAGCCTATTCACTTATTCATATGTTGAGATTTTACTATATTAATATATTAACCAATTATCATGTACATAATTCAACTATCTCTTTTTTAATGGCTGAATTATTATTACATTTTTTTTTTAGAGAGAAATTCTTACTATTGTAAGACTCTCAAATTCCTGGGCTCAAGTGATTCTTCCACCTCAGCCTACCAAGTAAGCTGAAAGTATAGTCATAAACACTTGTGCCCAGCTTGTAGTCTGAAATTGATTGTGTCTGCTTAACATATAAATACTTAAGATTTTCCACGTGGTAGTAGATAGTAGATTGTTTTTCTATTTCTTTTTCTTTTAAAATTTTTCTATCAGTATTATTCTTAGAAGGTTTTCATATAAATATTTATTTATACAATACTATATTTTCTTTCTTTTTATTTTAATGTTTTGAGACAGAGTCTCACTTTGTCGACCTCAGTAGAGTGCTGTGGTGTCAACAGCTCACAGCAACCTCCAGTTCTTGGTCTTAGGCAATTCTCTTGCCTCAAGCTCCTGAGTAGCTGGGACTACAGGCACCTGCCACAACACCTGGCTATTTTTTTGTTGCAGTTTGGCCAGGGCCAGGTTTGGACCCGCCACCCTCGGTATATGGGGCTGACGCCCTATTCACTGAGTCACAGGTGCTGCCCAATACTATATTTTCTTTCTTTTTTTAATTAATATTAAATCATAGCTGTGTACATCAATGCAATCATGGGGCACCATACACTGGTTTTATAAACAGTTCGACACATTTTCATCACACTGTTTAACATAGCCTCCCTGGCATTTTCTTACTTATTGTGTTAAGACATTTATATTCTACATTTGCTAAGTTTCACATGTACCCTTGTAAGATGCACCGCAGGTGTAATCCCACCAATCACCCTCCCTCTGCCCACCTACCCCTCCCTCTCCTCCCTCTCCCCCTTTATTTATGGCTTTCATATGAAAGCTATAACCCAGTTATATTTTCTTTAGATTACATATTCAATTTCATCAAAATTGTGCGTTTGCTTAACCCACTAAGTTTTGTCTTATAATAAAATTTGTGTTATTTTTTCTCAACAATTTTTACCAATTTTAGTATTTTATTGAGTAATCTCTCCTCTTTAGTGGTTTTTCTATAAAAACATTATTTTTGCAAATAAATGTTCATATTGCTGGTGTTCTAGCCCTATTCAGAGGTTTCTACATTTTCCTATTTCTTTATTAAGTGGCATTAAATTATTCCTTTTAGAGCTCAGTTATGAGAATAACACTAGCTGGGGCCAAAGGAACATCCAGTGTGCTGAAGACCTTGCTGTAGGGAGTCTCAGTTGGTTGCAGTAACCTTTCATATATACATGAATAAAAATGAAAATTATATACTGTTTTTAATAAAGAAATACAAAAAAACTGTATTAAAAATTTAATATTCAAGTCACATTTGACTTCTGCAATTACAACAGGTGCTCAAACGTGACTTGTATTCATCTTTTGTTACCAGTATATAATATGAAAATTTTAATACAGTTGTTCTTTCTTAAAATGTATATAAACTCCTATGGTTGCAAAAGTGCATGAATGTTTCAAAAATGCACTGTTTAATGTTCAGAAATATATTTGACAACTATTTCTTCTTGATGTGTCTCATAAGGAGTGCAGGAAATGAGGAAATAAAAAAAAATGACTAAGGACTTTTTTCTGTTTATTTGAGAACAGATAGAGAAAATGATTCTTGGTAATCATTAACACAGATGAAAATCAATTTAACAAGGGTTTACTTCTTATCAAATTTCAAAATCCGCAAATCAGAAAGATTGCCAAGACGGGGTTTGAATTCATTAATATCTGTGGTTAAAATGAACAATAACTACAAATTATTAGTCATCTATAATTTATCAAGCACTTAGCATTCACTGCAATCCTATGAGATGAATATCCACTTATGCCAAAGGGCACTAAACCTCGGAGAGTTGAAATAACACATCAAGGACACAGGGATAAGGGCAGAATGGGCTCCTCACAAATCCCATGATCTCAGATTCTCCGCTGATGACCACAGTCAGCTCTGTGTTGACTCACTCTTGTTAAAACCCATTACTGATGAGGCCAGTTCTAGCTCAGCTACACGGGTCTGAACAAGACTTTCCCCTCTTAGTTTGAAAAGTTAGGACCTCATTACTCATTTCTCTCTTCTTTCCCAGACCTCCTTATTTCTTAGATTTCTTTTTGTTAATGGGACTGCTGATGCTATTTTTCGTGGATTGACTTTGCTGCCTAAAGCGTTCTCTCCCAAACTTCTGCCCATCGTGATATACATACAGGTGGGAAGATTCACGGCACCCTGAGACACTTGGATTGCACTGCATCTTAAACCATCGGAGCTCAAGACCTTTAAAAAAGGGCTAAATAAACAATCTCTACATGTAAAAGGCCACTGCCTCCTACTTCCTCAGTTTAGAGCAACTGTTGAACTCAGCTGCCAGTAGGAAAACTGAAGACTTTAAAAACAAACCCTCCAAGGTCAAAATGAACACAGATAGGGGTGACTGTTCCGGCAAACGTTCCACCAGGTCGGTCACCTTAACATCTGTGAAGAGAGTGCCAAGTTCTCCAAACCTCTGGGCTGCAGGACGTGGTTCTCAGTCACAGACTCAGCTGCGAGGTCTTACAATGATCGAAATGCAGAGGCACTGAACGCAGATGCTACGTATTCCTCTCTTGCAGCAAAAGGTTTTAGAAGCATTCGACCAAACCTACAAGGTAAAAGATCACCAACTCAGAGCCGGGTAACAGTGAGTGGAAACTCTGGAGGTGCTGTGAGTCCCATGAGTTACTATCAAAGGCCATTTCCCCCTCGGGGGATCCCTGCCGGCCTCACTCACCTCCAGCCTTACCAGAAAGGGGGGGGTCCCTCGATTCCGCAGACATATCCCCAGCATGGGCCGCCTCTGGACTGCACCGCAGGCCCCTGTGCAGGAGAAGAGAGTGACAGTCATCAAAGTCCGGCACACCCGGGCCTCGGGCCGGTGGATGAATCCAGGATCCCCACAGCAATCAGAACGACAGTGGATTGGACCAAGAACTGGTACAAGACGACGTTCAAGCAAATCCTCGCGGTGCGCAGGCGGGATGGTGACCCTGACACGTACACATAGAACGCAGAGCTGTGCAACCCACCCTGCGGGGACAGTCACGCCCCGCCGCACAGACCCAGACCTACAGACCTCTGTCCAAAAGCCACTCTGACAGTGGCACTAAGGACGCGTCCCCGCCAGTGCCACCCCCACATGTGCCACCTCCTGTGCCACGGCTTCCACCAAGAGATCCGTCTTCAACAGAAAAGCACGACTGAGATCCTCCAGACAGAAAAGTGAACACAAAAAAAGTCAAACAGGGCGAGTCATCAGCTCCGCAGCCTGGAAGACCCCTCACCAAGCCTCAAGTTTCCTGACTGATTGTCATACTAATGGATCAAGATTATATTTCACTGTGCAGTACTTTTTCCATTTACCTTAATTATATGCAAACAAAACGATAGATTCCTCCTCAAAGTGCAAGTTACCAAAGAGGTTCTTCCAGGATTCTTGGTTTCTGATTTCTCAAGCCTTTTTTCTGTGTCCTTCTCTGCCCCTCTCAGAGCTTGGTGCCCTCAAATCTTGAAGCCTTACAACTTCTCTGCATCTCCATCCAGACTTGCTTATAGGAAAACATTTTATTTCAATCGAAAAAAAAACCCAAAAAAACAAAAAAACTCATTACTGATAAAGAGTATTTTTTTCAAAATATAATCTTAAGTTACTTTAGTACTTATTTAAAAAGTATATGTTAGCTAGAAATTTATTTCTTGAAAGTTTTCTCGTTTCGAATCATGCCAAGATGTTTGGGGATCCATATTTCTCTTAAAAAATGGTACTTGGGTAAGTTGGAATCTGTACAAACGCAGGCAAGTACACAAACACACACAAAAAAACCCCACAAGGACATAATATCCGTTTTTGTATATATCCTTTATAATACAAAGCAAATAATTTGAGTCAAGAAAATGTTATTAATTAATTGCACTGAGATAGTAGTCATGAACCAATACTGTCCAGGACAAAATCAGAAATATGGTCATTATATCCATGTCCTATAGTACAACCTATACAAAGCAGACACTTCTAGAATTTTCACTTTACAATACATAAAGGAATAAGTATGCTAGATCAAAAAGACTCTTTTTAAGTCACAATACAGCACAGACATGTGGGGACTGTATAGAAGGCAGTTTGACAGAGGTAGAGTTTTTTCATAAAATGATAATACTGTGACTATAAAAATATAAGACAGTGTATGTAGCATAAAATAAACTAGCAAGCAGAGGAAAATTTCTTTCCTTAAATAAACCAACATATCCATCAAAATAAAAGATTAAGGAAGTAAAATAAATGTCCAAATGAAAAGATTAGAAAAATAAAACGAGAAAATACAAAATAAAAGAAAAGACAATTGATAATAAAGGTGGAATAAATTTATGAATTGCAAAACAGAATCAAATAACAACTGAAAAATAAGCAATACTTTAAGAAAAAATAATTAGAAATAATAATAATAATAATAATAATAATAATAATTAGAAACCCAGTGCAGTGAGCAGCCTCTGAGAAGGCCCTCAAACCCCCACCTCCTGGTCTTCATACCCTTGTATAAATTCCTTTCTTCATATGAATGTACCAGCGATGACAAGTTGTCACTTTAGATTTCTACATGATAATAAACTGGGGCAAAGTTCCAGCCAGCACCCAGGATGGAACTGAGTTATGCCACCAAGCATATGATGAGCTTGAAATGCATTCTTCTGTACCTAAGCCTTTAGATTAAAGCCACAAGCCTTGGAAGCATCCTCCCTGCACCTCATGAGATACCTTCCATCAGAAGTCCCCATACTTGAGTGATTGCAGGATCTGTCTCTCACACTCACATACACACACACACACACATGCTAACTGTGAAATAATAAATGTTTGTTTAACCCACTAAGTTTTGTCTTATAGTAAATATGACCTATGTAACTAATATAGTTCTTAGGTAATCAAATGTATTTTTAAAAAAGGTAACAATAAAGCAAAAATACACAAAATAAGAAA
The DNA here is from genome assembly GCA_963574355.1 of Loris lydekkerianus. Classification (NCBI taxonomy): domain Eukaryota; kingdom Metazoa; phylum Chordata; class Mammalia; order Primates; family Lorisidae; genus Loris; species Loris lydekkerianus. Next base: position 15,150 of record CAUYPK010088150.1, on the reverse strand, counting down.
TGTCAAGGAGACTATAATTAAGATAGGTTAATTTAAAAATATATATGTGTGTTTATATACGTATATATTTTAAATATGTACATATGTACACACACATATACATATATATCAAAGATTTGGGGGATGAATAGAATATGATGGTGGTGCCAATGTTTGTTCGATTTAATAGTAAGTAAAACTTAGTAATAATAGCAGATAATAAATATCATCACTAGAAATAAATGAACAAACCAACTGTTAACAATGGTGGAGAAAATTGACATGTGCCTCTTCATACATAACAATAGAAAATATACAACATCACAGTAGTAGGTTTTTTGGCCGCAAGTTTTTTACCTGGATCTTTAGATCAAATTTTATTTTACAGGAAACACAGCGTATAGAGACGAATGGCAGATTCCTTTCTCTCTGCCACTCAGCAACTGCAGAGTCAATGCTGGCTAACTTTAGCCTTTTTTGGAATACTGTTCCCAACTGAGTTTGAGTTCATGGATTGGAGACTCAAGAATCTTCTTTTTTTTTTCTTTAAGATACAATATTCTGGAGAAGATTAAATCAACAATGTTCTCGAATTTCTCGGTTTCTGTTGAACTTTTACTATGAAAACAATGAATGTTTCTTGCTAGTACAACATTCTGTCTTAGCTAAATTCTTCTTTAAAGGGTGATGCTTGTATTCTTTTCAATATTTAGTGATTTGGGGCTAGTTTGGGAGGAACTGATATTTTTGTTATTAGTTTTGGGCTTTACAGGTTCTGTCACTGAATCAATACAGCTTCTTAAATCCTTAAGTCACGTCCAGGGAGTCACCACTTGGATGATAATCCTTGAAAGATCCATCAGTTCAACTAGAAATTTGCAATCCCTTCTGCCACCAATGAATTTATCATATTCAGAAATGATTTAATTTTTTAATGTGGTACCCAGCATGGGTGGCTATATTCTGGTTTGAACTGTTGAATCATAAGGCAGAATCCCAGTCCAAAACAAAGGCCTCCCATAATTTTTTGTAAGAATTGTGATACATTCGATAGTTTGTTATTTTTGTAGGGATTAAGTTTATGAAATATGTGTTATATTCCAGTATGTTTCCCAGTTTTGTGGCTCTTCCCAGTCTTGATACTCTTTTATACCCCAGGTCTCAATAGGTCAATAATAGATTGATGGCTAGTGGAGTAAACTGAGGTAGGAGGATTGCTTGAGCCCATGAATCCCATGAGCTTGAAGTTGCAGTAAGCTACAATCACATCATTCCAGAGCAGCAGTAGCAACAACAACAACAACATACATCTCACATATGAATGATATAATGTCTCAAAAAATAGAATATAATGTGATAAAGGTGAGCTCTAGAAACCAGTTTGATGTAAGTATTCCACATTATTTATCAAATCAGCACATTTGTACCCCATAAATGCATTAATGTACACAGCTATGATTTAATAAATAAAAAAAAGAAATGAGTAGGAATCAGGGTCAGGGCTCCACAGAACAATTTACTTAAAATGTGAAATAACTGGGTTAGTGCAAAAGACTGATTATTCTAAACTAGATATAGTTGATATAGAAATATGACCTACATTTTCTTCAGCAAACACTACCTGGTAGACTTATTTTTTATATTCTAAAAAATGAACTAAACCACAAAGGAGATATCCTGCTTATTTTCACCATTATCTTAAGAGATGCAAGTCTCTGTGTGCATCAGGTACTGTTAGGTGATGACTACCTGGGAGGCTGAAGGACCCAAATCAATCAGGCTGTGATCCACTGGAATGGCATTTTCCAGACCAGGGAAGGCTGTACAGTTGATCTCATTAGAGTGCCTTGCAAGAGAAAAAGGTGACTTGTACAATAAACTCATGACAACTATAGTCCTTTCCACATGGAGAAATTGCAGCACAGAGACAGTCTCATCCCTGGACTTGTCATTATTCCTATTGGTGATGTCAGCAGAAAAAACAAGGGCTGTCTCTGAACAAAAATTGCTGATTTACCATTAGTTTGGGGAGGAATTTGTTCTGGCTGCTCTCAATTAGAAGGAAAAAAATTAGGTTAATGTGAGTTATAAATTTAAAATAAAAATCATTTATACATTGATGTTTAAATTTTTCAGCTGAGCTTATATGGTTTTACATATATATATATATGTATATGTATGTACAAATATGTGCATTTATACACATATATACATACCTTCTCCATTTATCTATACAACTCCAAATACCATTTTATCTTTTTTTGAGTCTCACTATGTGGCCCTTGGTAGAGTGCTGTGATGTCACAGCTCACAGCAACCTCCAACTTTTGGGTTTAGGTGATTCTCTTGCCTCAGCCCTCAGCCTCCGGAGTAGCTGGTACTAGAGGCACCCACCACAATGCCTGGCTATTTTTTGGTTGGATTTGTCATTGTTGTTTAGCAGGCCTGGCCTGGGTTCAAACCCACCAGACTTGGTGTATGTGGCTGGTGCTCTAACCACTGAGCTATGGGCATTGAGCCCCAAGTACTATTCTTTAACAAGTACCATTGTTTTCCAATTTTCACTATTTCCCACTCTAATGTTATACAAAAAAATTAAATAATTTTTGTTTTCCAAAAGATAACCCACTTTATATTCCAAATGCATTGGAGTATGTGCTTTCTGATTTGGCAATCATGTCTCTTATTAACAATAATTTAAACCCTCCACAGCTATTTTCCCTAACTTGTGGAAAATATATTATTTCCTTATGCCTTTGGCATTCACATAGTAAACTTGTAATAAGTAAATCTTTTAGAGATGTTTGTGTTGGAATCCACCTCAATCCCTTGCTTATTCCTTTCTGAAGTTATACATTCAGGGACTACCTAGGAAAAAATCTTGTTCCCCATATATTGAAGACCAGGAACAAAGTGTATCTTACATGCCTGATCGCTGTAATTCACTAGTGATTACCTTAAAAATGGGTAAGTGACTACTTCACAATTGTGTTACAAAGGCTACATTTTTCTAAATGTTAAGGAATTTTCCCCTTAAGAATCATTTGCCAGTTGGTATTTGCTATCATATTTCTGCTAAATGACAAGTTCTGTTTGACAAAATCTATTTATCAGGGCAGGTTGAACGTTCCGTTAAAACTCTTGGCTCTCAGATCGTATTTTTATTTTAATAAACTGTGTACTTTCAAGTGCATTTGCTTTTTTTGTTGTTGTAGAAAGAATTACCAAGGACTTGTTCATTTCTTGTGAGCTCATAAAATAAAGCTACTTAGGTAACATAATTCGACATTATAGCACTAGTCAAGAGGCAAAGGCAAACCACTGTTAGGTGTATTTTACTTCATTCTAGCGAAAATAAAACTATCAACAAAATGATATGATATAACTGAAATAACAGGAAGGCTTGAACTTGCATGTGAGGAGAAAAGGACAGCTACCTGGGAAGAGGGCTGGAAAGTAGATAGAAAGAGTTAAGCTATACCAAACATTTGCCCATCCCCAACATTCAGATGTTTTCTTTCTCCATTGGATGAAGATTTAATCTTCCATCTACATGTAAATACTTCGGAAATTCATATGGTAAACAAATAGTAAATAACTCTTACTGAGTTCATCATCAGAATTGTTCCAAACATCAAAGCTAGATGATGACCAAGTTCCTTGAAGAATAGGACACAAGTGGAGAGAGAATTTTTGCAACCACTTTAGACAAACAGAGCTGATGTCTTGGTGATGCCGAAACAGCATGAGGCTCTGGACACACATAATGCTGGAAATGAAGGTCACTCTCACTAAGAGGGGAAAAAAGCAAAAGAGGTTGGAAACACATTTTCTTCCTTCATTTAATCCACATGAAAGTAGAATTCACTGAAATATTTAGTATAAACCTGAATCATGTTTTTTCCTCTCTCTACAAAGCCCTGGCATGAAGTTTTGAAACTATACTATAAAACTGTCCTGTGCTATTACGCTTAGATGGCAAAGCCATTCACTGAGTGTGGTCATATAATAATATTCTGAATAGAAGACAAAACGCTCAATAATTAGCTTAACATATACTAATAGAACTCATCAAGTTGTGTTTGGATATCAAAATGCAAACACATCTTAACTGTGTAGTGTCTGTTCATCCTGTCCAGTCATTCACGATTCCTTGAGGAAAGGAAGGAAGTCCTGCCCACAGACCGCTCCTGTGACTGGTCTAAGAAATGGCTTCATGCTTTTTAAATTTTATTATCATCTCAGGATTATAAAGTTTTCTTTTTTTGCTTCATTCTTGGCACATTTTCATCTAAGTATGGTAATCATTTTAGGACTACTATTGCTTGCGCTTAAAGAACTTTGCAATCTTATACCTTAAGAGAGGTTGGGATGAAAGGGAATGTTTCTAAAGGAAGAACTTTCCCCCCCCCCCCATTGAGTCACTCATTTTTTTGTCTCTGAATTAATCCATGTATTAGTGGACAAAAATAATGCTTGCCTTCCATAAGCCAGAACAACCTTAGTTGCTTTAAATAAAGATGACTGCCTCTTTCCACAAACAGGCAAAACCTATGAGGAATACTGAAACCTTTAACATTATGGGGTTGGAATAGGATGCTACATGAGTTTCTATAAGAAGACACCAATTATACTATTATATGAAAACACATAATTGCCATACGTAATTTAGGACCACATTAGTTTATATCCTGGGTTGACATTAAGGGCAAAGAAAATATTGGTGACTTAGTTACTATCATTCATATATCCTTTATGAAATACTGACATTTCTCCCAAGCTTACTGTACTATAAAGAGAATGATATGAAATTATACACACAAAGTAACTAGTATATGGTAGGTTTTCAAGAAATCTTATTTGCTCTTTTCTCAAACTTGTTTCTACTTCCCAAGGTGTCTCAGAATCTCCTACTGGCACAAATCTTCCATGTTGTTCTTGTCTTAGATTTTTCTCAGAATCTGTTTCTGCACTCATTTTGTGATTTTTAATCTTTGTGTAATAGATATTCATACATGAAAACAAAGCAAAGACTTGACCTACTTAGGACCATATGCCAAACACTATTCTAGGAGATATAGTACATTTCATATTTAAAAGTCCATGACATAGGAACTACTATTGCCCTAATTCATAGATGAGAAAACAAAAAATGTATACAAGCAACGTAAATGGCTAAGAATTATTCACCTGGTATTTTATTCAAGTATAAACCTCCAGACTCTACTTTCTTAATCATGATCATACACCATGTATTACCTCTTGTCTTCCTAAATTTTCTGGCTTATTATTATAACTATTTATATGGCATTCTATTACTAAGCATAATTGCCCTACTGCCATGTGAAATATTTACCAAACTATAAGAAACCATGAGCGTCCCATAAATGATACTGATTATGACTAAGAATTACTTAAGTCTCTGGAATATTCTCTAAATAATATAACATTGCTATCTAGATCTGTGTCTTCATAGCCTTTTGGAGGTTGTTTTATACCTTAACTTACAGAATTTTATTTAACAAAATAGACATAGTTAATTAAATAGTATTAGTATAGGAGGTTAAAACCAATTTATCCCCTAATCATAACTTTAAAAATAACAACACCATAGTTTTTGTAATGTTTTGTTTAGTTTGAGACAGGATTAGTGCTGTCACCAGGGCTAGAGTGCAGTGGCATCATTATAGTTCACTGCAAGCTCAGATTCCTGAGCTCAGGCAATCCTTCTGCTTCGCCCCCTTGAGTAGCAGGGACTACAGGCATTCACCACAATGCCTGGCTAGTTTTTGTTTTTCTTACCTTTTTTTTTTTTTTTTTAATAGAGGAGGGTCTGGCTTGTCCTCCAGCTTGTCTCAATCTCCTGGTTTCAAGCGATTCTCTCCCATCAGCCTCCCGAAGTGCTAGGATTACAGGAATGAGTTGCCATGACTGGGGTATAGTTTTATTTCTATAGCAAACAATGTGTTAGACAACATTTGTTCATATCGGAAGTAACTCAGCATGAAAGAACAAGTATAAATATGAAGAGTATAAGAGTGGCTCTTTACTTTCCAGCTAGTGTTACACAGATAGATATGTAATTAATTAGCATATTTCAACTTAGAGCAGTGCTTTGTTGTTATCTTGTCCAGATTTGCAGTATTGAAAAAGCATCACACTATCAAATTATACAGATTATTCTCTTAAATCTGTATGTAGGTAATTGACTCATAGAGCCATCTGATTCCAAATGCAGCAAATGTTAAATGTCAATAGTATGGAAACAGGCAGTGTCCATAGCTCAGGGGGTAGGGTACCAGCCACATACACTGAGGCTGGAGGGTTCAAACCCAGCCTGGGTCAGCTAAAACAAAAATGACAACTACAACAACAAGAAGAAAAAAGAAATAGCATAGAAACAAACAACAACAACAACAAAAACAAACAAACATTTTTTTCCATAGTACTTCTTCTTGTCTTTAGTTGAGGGCTAAGACTTCATAGAGAATCATGAGAAAAAATATCCTCGTGCTAAAACCTATGTGCACTTACCTATGTTTTGTGACACAGGGCCCGTAAACTGTAGCAATTCCATTAATGTTTTTGCTAGGTGGATGTGTATTTCAGAAGACTCCATAAATTTAGAATGACCTACATATTCAAATATTCCATCATAATTCTCTAACTGAAATCAATATACAAGATGTGACACTGTCATATAATTTTACCTAAACACAATGTGCTCTACCAGTGTAAATTAAAGATAGAAAAGATGTGACCGCAACTGATTGTTTTACTATTATAATCATGATACAACCTTAGTTTTTTTTTTGTTTGTTTCTTTGTTTCTTTTTTTTTTTTTTTATGATTTTGGGACCAGTAATAAATTTCTGAAATAGAAAAAACAAAGCAAATATCAGAATCCTTTTTGTAAAAATAACCAAGTTTTGTCATCTTAAGATATATATATGTGTATATATATATGTATATATATATACACATATTGTATATACAGGGATAAATTCAAACAAGTTTAAAATGAGAGTTTGCATTTGGCCACTACCACAATTATTGAAGTGAAATGTGAAATTACTGGCTTTCTTACCAATCAGTCAAGTTTTAATTCTCTCGTGAGCTAACATGAGTTATGCGGTTCAACAGACCTCCATTTATACCCGGGTTTCCATTTACTAGCTCTATATCTTTATAACATTTTCCTCTTTATTTTCATCATCTACTGAAAGAAAATAACACCTGCAGGTTCAATATTTGCAGTTAAAGAAAACCACATCTGTGAGTCCTCCTACTGTGCTGTAGGGCAAGACTCCTGCAACTGCTGATTCCCTGATCCAAGTCACCACGGACTTTCTAGCAATATTGCAGTCTCTGTTTTTCTTTTTACCTATTAGTAATCTATTATTTTTTATTTATTTATTTAATTAATTAATTTATTTATTTTTGTCCAGGGCTGGGTTTGAACCTGCCACATCCAGTATATGGGGCTGACGCCCACCTCCTTTGAGCCACAGGTGCCGCCCTAGTAATCTATTATTATCAACATAGTAATCAGAGTGATCCTGTAAATAAATAGAAAGCCCCCCTCAAAAAAAAGCTCAGAGGAAGCGTGCCTCCTAAAAAGGACTTACCAGATGGTTACAGTTTTCCCCACTGTGCACACACTCTTTACTCCTCTAACCTCATTTTCAGAGGCATCCTTGTTTCTTCACTCTCTTTGAGAAATGATGGACTTCTGATGCTCCTCAAGGACACCACGTGATCAGAAGTTCTCTTTCCCCAGAGCATCACGGTTCTTCCTCTCACTGCCTGGAACTTGCGATCTCACTGAGGTTTATGCTGACAACACTCTTCTCTATCCCTTAGCTGTCACCAGTTTTTAAAGAATTTGGTTAGTCCTACTCTTCACTGGGCACTTACCCCTCTGAGGGATAATAACTGATCCCTCTGCTTCATGGTGAGAGCTGCTGCTTTCTGTTTACTGCTATCTTTCTAGCCCCTAATTGTGCTTGGAACACAGTAGACATTGCGTAAGTATTTATTAAATGAATGAATCAATACATGTAATTTGCCTTTTCCTTGCTTTTCCTTCATGGAGGTCCATGGGTTGTTCCTTCTTCCTGACTATTCATCACTCTTCCCTCTGAAGGTTATTTTCCCTGGCACATCTCTTGAGGGGTAGGGCATAATTATAAGAGTGACTTTACTAACAAATGCAAATATTAGAACCTAATTATTTGTGGCCTCAATTAACATGAGACAATAAAAAAATGAAAGGACTTCTTTATTTTTAGGATATAAAAATACAAGTTTATTTTATATTAGAAAAAAGGAAGAGGGGAGGGATGAGAAAGAGAGTGAGAAGTGATCAGAGAGCTGGGAATGAAAAAGAGGAAGATAGGGGTTGGGGGGGGAGAGAGAATAAAAATAACTTCTAAACTGAGTTCTTGGGCATGTCTCCTTTTTGAGCAAGACAACCAACTTCTTCTCCCCTGAGACCTTTGTTCTTTGCTTCAGCTTCCTTGAAATGTCTTCCTAACCTTCCAATTAGAAACCACTACTTTTGTGCTTGCTTCAGCAGCATGTACACTAAAATTGGAATGATACAGAGATTAGCATGGCCCCAGCCCAAGGATGAAACGCAAATTCGTGAAGCATTCCATATTTTTCAACCAGGAAAAGCAGAAAAAAAGAAAAAAGAAAGAAAGAAAAAAAAGAAAGGAAGGAAGGAAGGAAGAAAAAAGAAAGAAAGAAAGAAAGAAAGAAAGGAAGAAAGAAAGAAAGAAGAAAGGAAAGAAGGAAGGAAGAAGAAAGAAAGAAAGAAAGAAAGAAAGAAAGAAAGAAAGAAAGAAAGAAAGAAAGAAAGAAAGAGAAAGAAAGAAAGAAAGAAAGAAAGAAAGAAAGAAAGAAAGAAAGAAAGAAAGAAAGAAAGAAAGAAAGAAAGAAAAAGAAAGAAAGAAAGAAACTTTCTGTGAGGACAACTAATGGAACAAATATAAGCTCAACACAGAAGAGTAGCCATTTGAGCCCAGGACACAGTACCATAGCTTTGTATTTCAAAAAGATTTTCCAAGTCTCTTCAACCAGTTTTAATTATTATGTATTTATTTATGAATTATCTATTTTTCTATCTGCAACATCTAGCCCTTACTAAGTACTTCCTATGTACATTTTAACATAGTAAATAAATGAGTAGATTGTTTAAATACAATTTTCAAGATTTGTTTCTTCATTTCTAAAGTAATCATTTTGACTAATTTGCACTACAGTAACCCCCTTACAGAAGAGTTCCCACCCTTAATACCAACATCTTTCTATATTGTCACCTGATCAGTTATTTCTATTTTTTTCCCACTTTGATCATTACATCATTTACTTATAGAATTATCAATATTTCCTGTTTCAATAAAAAGTGTTCCAGAGCACTTAATTTGTACACAAAAAGAGTTGCACTCATGGACCTTGATTACCTCAGTTCTTATACCACACCCAAATTCCAAGCTTATTTAATTACATCTTAATGTTGATCAATGCTCAATCTTTTCTCTGAATACTTCACACTACATTTAATAAGATATCCTAGGACCTTGGTCTTAATTCTAAAATGCATGAAATTTACCATGCATAAAATTTCACACAAATGTTCTCTTTAATGCCAAGTTTTTAGAATTAAAAAATTGAATACAAATGGAATCTGCTTGATCTAAACCCTGAAACCTTATCAGATATTCTACATTTTTAATAGTGTGAAAGTAGTAGCATTTTATGCTTCCCACTATTAATAATAATTTTATTAACTTATATATTTCCTAAATTACTTATCAGCTATTATCATGCTTAGCATTTCTATCTTTGATAACTTCCTTTCTAGTAGAGATTATCTATTTTATATGAAGCATGATACTTTACATGCTGATTTATTGCTTGATAAATGTACTATAATTGTTATTATTTAAACCAGACAGCCTATTATATTACTTTAATATAATAGAGCTAAGATGTCTTACCTTAGATAAATTAGAGATGATAAGACAGATAATGCATGAGATTACGCTTATTATTATTATTCATGTTATGAAAGAGGTTTTATGTAAAAAAGGGCCGGTTTTCCAATAAATGGCCAGTTTGTGATTCTTTTCAATCTTTCCACAAATTTTAAGATATATGATTATAGTCACATGAAAAGTTCATTTGTAATCTTTACCTAAGATACGAGTAAATGCCTCTTCATTATCTTTAAAAATCACATTTAAGCAGCAAAATTAATGATTCATATTAAGCTTTATTTTCTCAGAATGAAGAGGATATTCTAAGGACATAATTTTCCATAATCCATGTTGTGGTACCTAAGTTATTCATAAAATCAACTTAGCAAGTTATAACAATTATTTCATAAATGAACTGGAGAACAAGAGAAAAGGGGAAGTTTGAAATCCTTCAGTGTGGCACGGGCCATGTTTGTTGTATCTCAACACTATTCCAACTCTGGTAAACACATCATCGGGTGAGATTATTGATGGACGAGGATAGAGCCACATCTCCTTAGGCAAAATAACCAACCAAACAACAACAGTAGCAAAACCAAGACCATTTCTGCTTTTCATTCCAGGGCTCCCAACAACCCAGTAAGCCCAGTAGGCAGTGATTTCATGCGTGGTCTCTCTCTTTTCTTGAGAGCTCATATCTAAGGGTCTTGATGCTTATAGAAATGAGTCAAAGAAATGGACAGAACTGAAAAGTATTTATGGATTTCAAAGCATGCATAGTCGAATGGTGCCCGGGGCACCGTTTTAATCCACTGTTTTTCAGCTCTGATCATGATTGTAGTCACGTCTGTTTGAATGTCTTGGATCCGGCTTTTCTTGCGCCTGGTTCTCCTATCTCTGTTTTTCTACTGGCTATATGTTATGCTTTTAATAACTTTAGTTCCTGCTGACATCAATTTTATTTCCTGCTGACATTTCAAGGATAATTGCTGTCACCTGCAACAAAAAAGATTCTTGGGTCAAAATCATTCAGGCTTTACCTGCTTAAAATTTAGACATCTACACAATACTTAAGTCTCTGCATTCTTACAATGATTGAACATTAGAAGTGTATCCCATCCCCCTTTTTTCAAAGATAAAAAAAATTATCTAAAGAATTAGTAATGGCACATAAGCTGTTATATGTAGAATCAGGGAAAAAGATGAGGTACCTTGACTCTCACTTTTTTTTTATTCCACTTAGACCAAAGTGGTGTACTCCACATAACTTAATGAGTTTCTTCATTAATAGTATGCATACAGAGATTTGTTTATCTCATGAATGTTCATGATATTAGTTATTTAAGTAGTCCTGGTTTACCAAGAGACCCAATAGTTAGCCAACTAATAAGTGAATAAAGAAAAACTATTTACTATATGTGTATGAAGTTGGAAATCCTAAACAGGGATATAAAAGATGTCTTACCATAAATCATTTTACTTTATTACTTTTATTTTTATTCTGTTTTTTAGATACGGGGTTTGCTCTTGCTCAAGCTGGTCTCAAACCTGTGAGCTCAGGGGAATCCACCTGCCTCCCAGAGTGCTAGAATTACAGGCACGAGCCACCACTTCTGGCCCATAAATTGTTTTAAATGCAATGTGTAATATGCAATAGACATAGGAATCCAAAGAAAATTTTAATTTAATTGTATAAATTTGTAATTAACTTGTATTTGAATTTGAACCACTTCTTTGGTGATATCTTTCCTAACCTCAAAGACGATCTGTTTCCACTATGCCCTCAATATTTTGATTGTAGGAATAAGCTAGTATTCAAAGTTCTCATTCTACATGAGTTTTAATGCATCATTCTCTAATACCAGGGCATAAATTCCATCAAATTAAAAACACGTCTTACTCATTTCTATTTTCTCAGTAAATGGCATACATTCAATACTCAACATACTCATGAAAAATATTTTTAAGCCTATATAAATATGGTAGTTTGTTTCATTATTACATGCAAACTGCATCCCTTTCCTGAGATTGAAATGACTAACAGAATTCCATGAAATTACTCAACTTCCAAAGTGGAAAACAGGAAGTTAAAAAGGGTTATCCATTAAAGAAATGAGCATTTTCTCATTCATAAACAAAACACCTGTTCACTTTACATATTAAACTATTTAAAATCCTAGATTATGGCAATGAAGAGTTTGGAGAGTAGCCCATTACGTGACATGTAAACATGTTAAGGAAGAAAATGGTAAATAATTTTGTAATAGACAACTACATGGAGTGTTCAAAAGTAGAATAAGTTTATCAAAACATTCAGACACACACACTCAGCTTCAGATATCTGCACATTCTTCTCCCTGTACATTACCCACTCTCCTTATCATAGCCCAAGATTCCAAGAGATTATGCAACAGGAGAGAAGAGGGACAGGTAAGGTGTACGTAAACGTTTACTTGCAAAAACTTGCAATACATTTTTCACCTACCTTACATACTTTTACCTGCACTTAACAATTGCATCCATCTTATTTTTAAATGTATATTTGAAAATATTAAAATATGTCTTTTTACAAGTATTAATGTAACCATTATTTGAATTTTGAAATGTAAAACTTAAAAAAAAAGTCAAGGATCGAATCAACACAAATATTTATTTAAGCTTACTGATTTGTAGAAGTCATCTGAAATTGGTTATTTCTTATATTTGTTGGATTAGACTGCTCACAGAATTATTTGTTGAATAAATCAAATGAATTTATATCTAGATATATATGTGTATTTCATATCCATATTTAACGTAATATTAAATTCTTGTCTTGTAAATTAAAATGTAAAAGGAGTTTTTTTGAATATGTTTAGAGATCTTATTCCAAATAAGCCAGCATTTCGATGTGTGCATTCTTAATGAATTTGGCTTTCACTTAAACCTTCTAAAAAAGGAAAATCTATCACATCAATTTAGTATAAGTGAATGAAGACTTTTTTTTTCTTAGAATTGCTTTTATTTATTAATAGGAGAATTGTAACAAATGTTATGAGAGGGGTCTGTCCCAAACCTATGTAGCAATGTTTCAGGGCATTCGCCTCATCCTTTCACCATAAGGACAGATAGATTCCAGGAAAATCTTCTGTAGATATGTAAAGCAACCTTCTGTCTCCCATAAATCATAATTTGTGTTCCTTATGTGTGAACAGAAGGTGTAGGTAAACAAACAATTTGTGGAAGTTAGCTATTTTTTTTTCAATTTCCAATCTCCTTAGAATTTTTTTTTTTTTTATTTTTGTCTCTATTGATCTCTTCTTTAAGCTTGAATTATTTCCCCCTCCAAATAGAATAACTACCTTCATGATTTTTCCTGGCCTCTACTTGTGACTACCTTCTAACGTGCTTTATTTTTAATATATATATATATGTATATATATATATATATATATATATACTAAAATTAGTAATATATATAAAAATTAGTATATATATATACTAAAAATTTATATACTATATCTACTATATATTTTAACATATATATTAAAAGTATATGTATATATAATTATATATTAAAATTATATATAATTATATATTTAAAATTATATATAATTATATATTAAAAATTATATATAATTAAACAATATATAATAATATGTATATGTATTATTCATCACCATTCTGTTTCAAATGTTCTCAATGCTACTTGTTTCTGATATCTGTTTTTACACTAAAAAAGCAGTCTGCAATTTTGGTGGGTAAAACTAAAAAGAGAAAGTGGAAAGAAAATCACTTGTATCCTTTCAGTTTTGTAGTCAGAGCAGGTGTTAGTGGGAACAACCTGATTCTGCTGTACATGTCCCCAGTTGGGGTGGTTCAAGTGGCACTTTGGCTTTCAATTCCCAAATGACTCACACATGTCTGGCAATTTGGTACTGGCTATCTACCAGGGGAAACTAAGCTGAAGGCTCTTGGCTGGGGGACCGGGTCCTTGTTCATGTAGATTTCTTCACATGGTTGCTTGTGCCTCCTCACAATATGGCAGCTAGTTCCAATAGAAAATCTGCCGAGAGTGAGTATCCCAAGAGGCAGAAAGTTGACTTCCATGACCTTTGACAGCAACAGATACCTTTCTTCCTAATTAATTGTTATCTGAGTTCTTAGTTTTGTACTCCTGAACTAACCACCTCTATGAACATCTTAACACTTCTTTTTGCTCTACTTTTTTCTTGTTTTCTCACTAATTGTCACCTTCTTTGTATCAGTAATATGAGATATTCCTCCTCCTTGCCTACCATATATGTGCACTTCACCTCCCTCCATTACCTCTTTGAGTAGTTCATCACATTGATAGTTCCTTTACTTTTTGTCATTATCCATCTGTTTGACCCCTCTGCTTTGCTCACTACCTTGATTGGTTCCCCTATATAGATAGTACTTTTTAACAGAACAACTTTGCATAAACTTACTGCTCTGTAAAACTAACAATCAGTCCTTCCTTTTTCCAATAACATTTCAATAGGAGTAATCACAATAATATCTAACACCAATTGATTACTGACTTTATGTGCGGATAAACTGTGCTACCTACTGTATTTGAATTGTATTTTTATTTAATCTTTCTTTTCTCTTTTCTCAATGTATATATTGAATGGTGTTTTGATATAAGTATATATAGTAAAATGGTTACTATACTCAAATAAATTAGTGTATCCACCATTTTACATACTTACTTTTGTGTGTGGTAGAAGTACCTAAATTGAACTCTTAGTAAATTTCTAGTGCACAATACAGTATTATTAATTATAGTGCTTCCACTGTGCATTAGAGCTTTAAACATATCCTAAAAATATTATAACTTTGTATCTTTTCTACCTACATCTTCTCTCCTCCCAACCTTGCTCCTAGTAATCATTTTTCTTCTCTTTTTCTATGTATACAACTTACAGTTTTTACATTTAGTAATGTCATGCAGTATTTTTGTTTCAGTACCTGGTTTATTTCACTTAGCATAAAATTCTCCAGGTTCACTGATGTTACTGCAAAGGTCAAGACTTGTATCCTGACCTAATGGAACATCTCAAGCAACTGGAGAAAGAAGAACACTTCAACCCCAAACCCAGCAGAAGAAAGGAAATGACCAAAATCAGAGCAGAATTAAATGAAATTGAAAACAAAAGAATTATACAACAGATCAATAAATCCA
>CAUYPK010088147.1:0-12520 GCA_963574355.1 Loris lydekkerianus | reverse complement strand
AAGTCTCCATCTTTCTTTAAGGCTGCATAGTATTCCATGGTATACATGTACCACAATTTGCTAGTCCATTGGTGGGTCGATGGGCACTTGGGCGTCTTCCATGACTTAGCAATTATGAATTGGCCTGCAATAAACATTCTGGTACAGATGTCTTTGTTATATTGTGACTTTTGGTCTTCTGGGTATAAACCCAGCGACCTACATATTTCTAATCACTTTGCTTTTTCTTTCCGTTTTTCCCTCTTAAGCCTTGCCACCCAGATAAGTCTCTTTCTCATAGAGATTTATGTTTTAGGAATTTGTGAACAGTAAGATTTCCAATTATTGTATTGATAGAATAAATTTATTTCAGAAAAGTCTTACGATGAAGCCTATTTATAGAGCAAATTTTGCTTTCTTGTGGTGTTTTACACTAATTAAAAAAAAAAACCACCTTGGGTGCAAAAAATATTTGATAAGGAAAAAGTTTTAAATTTAACAAATTTAGTTTACCATAAATCCTTATAAAAAAGCTGTATCTCCTACTGCTTCTTTAAAAGTATTAATAGTTAAAGTTTAATGATAGGTAATTATTTCAAAATACAGAATGTACCCCAAAATGTATGCACACATTTTAAGAAAGGGAAAAACTGGCTCAGCACTTATTGCTCAAGTGGCTAGGTGGCCAGCCACATAAAACGATGCTGTATGGCGGGTTAGAATCCAGCCCAGGCCTGCCAAACAACAATGACAACTACAACCACAAAATAGCCAGGCATTGTGGTGGGCGCCTGTTGTCCCAGTTACTTGGGAGGATGAAGCAAGAGAATTGCTTAAGCCTAAGAGTAGGAGGTTGCTGTGAGCTATGACACTATGGTACTCTACCCAGGACTACAGCTTGAGATGCTGTCTTAAAAAAAAAAAAAAAGAAAGAAAGAAAGTGAAAAACTGTATTAAAATTGTAATAGTCAATGTACACACATATGCTGATAACATTTGTTATCTTATACAGGGTGACCACAAAGTTCATGTGCAATTTACAATAGCTGTACACAAACTTTATGGACACCCTGTATTTTGTATCTTGTATCTCTTGTAATTCCAGAAGTCAAATGTGTCTTGAGTATTACAAGACACACTATGTATTACAATACAATACAATACAATATTACTTGAGTATTACAATATACACTACGTATATTTTATTTTTTCTCTTAACATTTTTTAATTAAATCATAACTGTGTACATTAATGCATTTATAGGGTACAATGTGCTGATTTTATATACAATTTGGAATTTTACATCAAACTGGTTAACGTAGCCTTTACCTCACTTAATTATTGTGCTAAGACATTTATACTCTACTCTTAATAGATTCGACATGTACCTTTGCAATAGGCACCATAAGTGAGGTCCCCTGATTGCCCTTCTTCCACCTGGTATCCCCCCTCCCCTGCCCTCAACCTTCCTCTTCCCTCCTTCATTCTGGGCTATAGTTGTGTTTTATTTTTCGTATGGTAGTGTGGGTGATTAGTTATTGGTTTCATAATAGCACTGAGTACATAGGATACTTTTTTGTACATTCTTGAGATACTTTACTAAGAAGAATATGTTCCAGCTCCATCCATGAAAACATAAATGAGGTAAAGTCTCCATATTCTTTAATGCTGTATAATATTCCATGGTATACACATACTACAGTCTATTAATCCATTCATGGGTCAATGGGTACTTGGGCTTCTTCCATGACTTGGCAATTATGACTTGGGCTGCAATAAACATTCTGGTGCAGATATCTTCATTGTAAAATGATTTTTGGTCTTCCAGACATATACCTAGTAGAGGAATTGCAGGATAGCATGGTAGATCTACATTTAGTTTCCTAAGTGTTCTACAAACTTCATTCCAGAAGGAACATATTAGCTTGCATTTCCACCAGTAGTGCAGGAGCATTCCCTTTTCTCCACACCCACACCAACATCTGTAGCTTTGGGATTTTGTTATGTGGGCTACATTTACTGGAGTTAGATGATATTTCAAAGTGGTTTTGATTTGCATTTCTCTGATGATTAAAAATGATGAGCATTTTTTCATGTGTCTGTAAGCCATGCAACTGTCTTCTTCAGAGAAGCTTCTGTTCAAGTCTCTTGCCCACAATGAAATGGGATCAGTTGTTCTTTTCTTATTAATTAGGTTGAGTTCTCTATGGTTTCTAGTTATCAAACCTTTGTCAGAAACATAACCTGCAAATAACTTCTCCTATTCTTCTACTTTTTTTTTTTTTTAAAGACAAAGTCTCACTATGTTACCCTCAGTAGAGTGCCATGGTGTCACAGCTGCTCACAGCAACCTCAGATTCTTGGGCTTCATTGATTCTCTTTCCTCAGCCTCCCAAGTAGCTGGAACTACAGGTGCCACCACAATGTCCAGCTACTTCTTTTTTTGCTGTAGTTATTGTCCTTGTTGTTTGGCAGGCCTGGGCTTGGTTTGAACCACCAGCCTTGATGTATGTGGCTGGCACCCTATCCACTTAGATATGAGCACTGAGCAATCTTCCATTCTGAGGGCTGTCTGCTTTCTTTACTTACTGTGTTCTTGGCTGAAAAGAAGCTTTTTATTATAGTTTGATCATATCCCAGTAATATATTTTTGGTGATGCTTTAATTGCCGGAGGTGGTGGTGGTCCTCTTCATAAAATATTCTCCGAGGACAATTTCTTCAAGTGCTTCTCCTGCACTCTCTCTAAGTATGTTTATAGTTTCATGTCTTAAGTTTAAATCTTTTATTTAGTGAGAGTCAATTTTAGTTAATGGTAAAAGGTGTGGGTCCAGTTTGTCTTCTACAAGTCGCCAGCCAATTCACACAGCACCATTTGTTACATAGGGAATCTTTCTCCCAATTTATGTTTTTGATAGTCTTATCAAAGATCAAATGACAACAAGAGGCTGGGTTCATCTCTTGGTTCCCAATTCTGTTCCATACATCTACCTCTATATTATTGTGCCAGTACCATGCTGTTTTGATCACTATAGATTTATAGTATAGCCTGAAGTCTGGTAGCGCGATTCCTCCAGATTTGTTTTTATTTCTGAGTAATATCTTGGGTATTTGAGTTTTTTCCTGATTCCATATAAAATGAATTACTGTTTTTTCCAGATCTTTAAAGTATGACAGTGGTGCTTCAATAGGGATTGCATTAATTTTGTATATTGCTCTGGGTAGTAGGGACATTTTAACAATGTTGATTCTTCCCAGCTGTGAGCATGGTATGTTTTTCTATTTGTTGACATCTTCTGCTATTTCCTTTCTCAAAGTTTTATAATTCTCTTTATAGAGATATTTCATGTCTTCTTTTAGATATATTCTCGGGTATTTCATCTTCTTTGGTGCAATTGTAAAAGGAATAGAGTCCTTGACAATTTTTTCCAGCTTGACTATTGTTGGTATATATAAAAGCTACTGATCTGTAAATATTCATTTTTTTAATCCTGAGATGCTGCTATATTCCTTGATTACTTCTAAGAGTTTTGTAGTTGAGTCCCTGTGGTTTTCCAGGTATAAAATCATATCATCTGTGAAGAGTGAGACTTTGATCTCCTCTGACCCTATTGAGGATCACCTGATCACCTTCTCTTGCCTGATTGCGATGGCTAAGACTTTCATTACTATGTTGAATAGCAGTGGAGACAATAGGCATCCTTGTCTAGTACCAGATCTGAGTGGAAATGTTTTCAATTTTATTCCATTCAATATGATGTTGTCTGTGGACTTGCTGTAGATTGCCTCTATCAGTCTAAGAAATGACCTAAGCCTATTTTCTTAATTGCTCTGATGAAGAAAGGATGTTGGATATTATCAAAAGATTTTTCTGCATCAATTGAGAGAATAATATGGTCTTTTTTAATTTTGTTTATGTGATGCATTATCTTTATAGATTTACATATGTTGAACCAACCTTGAGACCCTAGAATAAAATGAACTTTGTCATGGTGTATAATTTGTTTGATGTGTTGCTGAATTCTGTTTGCTAGGATCTTATTGAATATATTTGCCTCTATATTCATTAATGATATTGGTCTATAATTTTATTTCATTGTTGGGTCTTTTCCTGGTTTGGGGATCAGGGTGATATTTGCTTCATAGAGTGTGTTGGGAAGTATTCCTTCTTCTTCTTTGTTTTGGCAATATATAGGTACTAGTAATATAGGTACTAGTTCCTCTTTAAAGGTTTGGTAGAATTCTGATGTGAAGCCATCTGTCCTGGACTTTTCTTTTTGGGGAGATTTCATATGGTTGATGGTATTTCAGTGCTTTATATAGATCTATTCAACATTTCCAATTCTTTGTGGCTGAGTCTAGCAAGGTGGCATGCTTGCAGGTATTGATCTATTTCCTCCAGATTTTCATATTTCTGAGAATAGAGGTTTTGATAGTATTCATTAAGGATTTTTTTTTTTTATTTTCTGAGATGCCCGTTGTTGTTTCACCTTTATCATTTTTGATTGATGAATTAGGGATTTTACTTTCCTTTTTCTGGTTAGGTTAGCTAAAGGTTTATCAGTTTTGTTAATCTTTTCAAAAAATCAAGTTTTTCATTTTTTTGATCTTCTGAATGGTTCTTTTATTTTTAATTTCATTTAATTCTGCTCTAATTTTGGTTATTTCTTTTCTTCTTCTGGGTTTGGGGTTGGAATGTTCTTCTTTTTCCAGTTGCTTGAGATGTCCCATTAAGTTGTTGACTTCTCTTTCCATTCTTTTGAGGAAGGCTTGCAATGCTATAAATTTCCCTCTTAGGGCTGCCTTTGCAGTATGCCATAGGTTTTGATAATTTGTGTCTTCATTATCATTTTGTTCCAAAAATTTGGTAATTTCTTCTTAATCTCATCTATGACCCAGCTATCATTCAGCATAAGGTTATTTAGTTTCCATGACTTTGTTTGGGTATGAAGATTCCTGTTGTTGTTGAGTTCAACTTTTATTTCATGGTGGTTCAAGAAAATACAAAGAATAATTTTTATTCTTTTAAATTTGCTGAGGTTAGACTTGTGACCTAAGATGTGATCAATTTTGGAGGATGTTCCATGAGCTGATGAGATGAATGTGCATTCAGTTTTATTAGGATGAAACGTTCTGTAGATATCTGTTAAGTCCATTGTTGTAGGGTCAAATTTAAGTCCAATATTTCTTTGTTTAGTTTCTTCTTGTAGGATCTATCCAACACTGCCAAAGTGGTGATAAAATCTCCAACTATTACAGTTCAGGAAGATATCAAATTGTTCATGTCTGGGGCAGTGCCTGTGGCTCAGTGGGTAGGATGCCAGCCCCATATACCGAGGGTAGCAGGTTCAAACCTGGCCCTGGCCAACTGTGAGAACAATGACAACAAAAATAGCCAGACATTGTGGCAAGTGCCTGTAGTTCCAGCTACTTGGGAGGCTGAGGCAAGAGAATCACCTAGGTTCAGGAATTGGATGTTGCTGTGAGCTGTGACACCATGGCACCCTAACAAGGGTGATAAAGTGAGACTCTGTCTAAAAAAAAAAAAAAAAAAAAAAAAAAAAATATATATATATATATATATATATAAAATAAAATAAATAACTAAATAAAAAATAAATTGTTCATGTCTATTAGGGTTTTTTTTTTTTTTTTTTTAAATAAATTGAGGAGCCTTCTGGTTGGGCACATGTTAATAATTGAAATCTATTCATTTTGAATGTTTCCCAGATATGAAGTGACCATCCTTATCTTTCCTTACCTTTATTGGTTTAAAGCCTATAATATCTGCTTTTTTTCTGATTTCTATTTGCCTGAATTACATTTGCCTGAATTCCCATTCCTTCACCCTCAGTCTATTTTTATCCTTTAAGGTAAGATGAAATTTTTGTATGCAACAGATATCTGGCCTGAGTTTTTGTATCCAGTCAGCCAACCTGTGGCTCTTTAGGGGACAATTTAAGCCATTCACATTAATTGAGAGTATTGATAAGCCTGGTAGTGTTTTGGTTGTCATGTTTCTCAAGTTTCCAGTGGATATTTTTAATCCTTTCACCATTATAGATGTTAGGTTTTGTTCATGGGTTTCTGGGTGAGTTTACTTTGGTGATGGGACATTAAGCTGATCATTATGGAGGATGGGTCTGAGAATATCCTGGAAAGCTGGTTTAGTTATGGCAAATTTCTTCAACATGTGTAAGTCATAAAGTATTTGATTTCTTCATCACAAATGAAACTCAGCTTAGCTGGATACAGGATCCTGGGCTGAAAGTTGATTTGTTTTAGGAGCTTGAAGGTTGATGATTATCCTCTTCTGGCTTGAAAAGTTTCAGCTGAGAGATCTGCAATCATTCTAATATTCTTCCTCTTGTACATTATGATTTTCTTCTATCTGGCTGCTTGCAGAATTTTCTCCTTCATATTAACTTTGGAAAAATTAATTACATGTTTCTAGGAAATGTTTTATTTGGATTGAGTCGTGCTGTGGTTCTGAAACTGTCTTCTATCTGAATTTCTGTATCTTTTGCCATGCTTTGGAGATTCTCCTCTGTATCTTGGAATAGACTAGAGTATCAGTGCCTTTAGGATCATCCTCTTGTCTTTCACGAATTCCCACAAGGTGAATGTTTGCTATTTTGGAGTTGCCCCATAACTCTCTCAGGGAGTGATCTATTTTTGCTTTCCACTTCTCTGACTCTTTGAGCATTTGGGAGCATCCAAAAGTTTTATCTTCAGACTGTGCAAGGTGGCTCATGCCTGTAATCCTAGCACTCTGGGAGGCCAAGGCAAGTGGATTTCCTGAGATCACAGGTTCAAGACCAGGCTTAGCCACAGCGAGACCCTGTCTCTAAAAAAATATAGCTGGGTGTTGTGGCAGATATTTGTAGTCTCTGCTACTTGGGAGGCTGAGGCAAGAGAATCACTTGAGCCCAAGAGTTTGAGGTTGCTGTTAGCTATAGTGCCATGGCCCTCTACCAAGGGTGACAAAGTGAGACTCTTGTCTCAAAAAAAAATTTTTTTTTTCTTTTGTCTTTGATGTCAAGAGATCCTCTCTTCTATTAGGTCATTTCAAAAGTTTTGTCTATTTTTATGAGTCTATTTTAAACTGTAATATCTCAGTGAATATTTATTCAATTTAATCGAAATAAGCGCCATTTGAATCAGTGCACTTTTGCCAATGTAACACAAGTCGATTAATTCTGTCGGCATAAAAATTGGGTGCTTGGGATTTGATGAAGTCAACGAAGGCTGTTTTTGCTAGGTCCTGATTGGCAAAGGTTCTACCTGTGAGAAAGTTATCGAAGTGCTTGAAAAGATGGTAGTCGGTTGGCAAGAGGTCTGGGGAGTATGGAGGGTGGGGCAGAACTTCGACGCTCAATTCGTTTAATTTTCGGACAGTGATTTGTGAAATGTGCGGCCGGGCGTTGTCATGGAGCAGGATTGGACCTCTTCTGTTGACCAGTGCTGGCTGCTGCTGATGCAATTTTTGGTACATTTCGTCAATTTTCTCACAATAGGACTCTGCTGCGATGGTTTGGCCTGGTTGCAGAAAGTTATAGTGAATCACACCAGCCGCTGACCACCATACAGTAACCATGATCTTTTTTTGGTGGGGTTTCACCTTTGGGAAGTGCCTGGGTGGCTCATCGGTGTCCAACCACTGTCCTGAATATTTCCTGTTGTCATAGAGAATCCACTTTTCATCACACGTGATGATCCGATCCAAAAAAGGATCGTTTTGGTTGTGCAAAAGCAATAAAGAACAAACCTCGAAACGTAGCAATTTCTGCCAATCGTTTAAATCATGGGGAACCCACTTTTCGAGCTTTTTGACCTTTCCAATACGTTTTAAACCATCAAAAACCGCATGGGAGCTGACACCCAGTACTTCCGCCATCCCATGCACTGTTTGTGATGGGTCAGTCTCCACCAGGGTCTTCAAATCCTCGTCCTGGATTACTCTAGATCGACCACTTCGGGGCTGATCTTTGAGGGTAAAATTTCCGGAACGAAATTTTGCAAACCAACCTCGAACAGTGCTTTCATTAACACCATCATTGCTAAATGCCTGGTTAATTTTTTGGGCTGTTTCGGCAGCCCTTTGGTTCAATTTGAATTCATAGCGAAAAATTGACCGAAAATTGCTTAACGACATCATATAGTAATAGGCTGAAAAGAATAAAAAAAATTAAAAGTAGAAAAAAATGAACAGCATTAATGTATAGAGTACAAAAGTATCCATTGATCAGTATATACCACGACACAGTAGAATAAATATTTATTGAGATATGGAGCTACAAAAACACATGACATTAAAACGGACAAAACTTTTGAAACAACCTAAAAATAGTTACACAATTTTAAAAGCAGTAATGTGAATATTTTAAAGGCAAAAATAAATTAAAAAAAAATGAGGTAGAAGACATTTAAAATGTATGATTATATATGTCAGATCCCACGTTTTTGTGTGTTTTCTGGCTGTGGGTTCCAGGTCTCAGAAGCACATGTTAGCCCAACCACAAAGAAGCAAAGGAAATGTCTGTAGGAGTCTGAGGGATTCTGGTGAGGTCTGATACTAGTGCTGATACTTTCAAAACACACTAAAAAACAAACTAAAGTTTCTCTGAATTCAAGTGGGGTTTACTCAGACTAGTTTCGGCTTATTAGTCCTTTGCCTGTTTTAATGTGATTATATGATTCTACTTCGAGAGAAATGTAAAAAATCCTAGTGAAAAGACCGTTGGAGAGAAGTGTCTGTATCAATAGTGATATAATAAAATCCAGTTTCTATTCATTAGCATATAAGCTCCAGGAACTTTGCTTTATTTTTCTTTATTTGTTTCTCTGCTATATCAGTACCTCCCAAAACAGAAGCTTCGTAGGTCCTGAGTTTATGAGGATTCTTTTGAGGCACATTTGTGAGACTGGCAACCATCTGTCTGCTTGATTGGTATGCAAGCTGAGAGATTTTATACCATCTCAGAAAAAGAAAATGGACAAAATATGCAATGTTCCTAGGAGATTTTGTGAAGTTATTAAAAGCAAACTTCTAGCCCATATCTTTAATCATTCTTGAGAAATTTAGGCTATCAAACAGAAATTTATGCATCACACACCAAATACATTACTGGGAAATTCACTTAGCCTCTCTATGCTTCAGTTTTCTCATCCATACCATGTCAGCCATAGAGTAAATGACATATTCAAAACTGTCTTGTGTGGTATGAAGTGTTGTAAAATGAATGAAATTTAATATGTATGATGGCTTAAGAAAATCCCTTTGTAAGTGAGATTGTATCAATACATGTAAGAAAATGAGAAAAGCATTTTCTAATATAAAAGTTGTTTGTAGCATGTAAAGAGATCAGATGCAGAAAATGTATGTTCCAGATGAACTACAGATTGGTTCATATATTTCAACACCTTACCCAGGCAGGTAATAGTCATTGAGACACAGGAGTATTATTTTACTCAAATGTACAGGGGTAGCATAATTCAGAATGCTCTAGCATTTATGGCCAGGGTGAAATCTAAGTTGATTAAGATTATTACATATTGTATCAATTGGAGTTCTTTGGCTAAGTTTAAAAAAAAATGTAGGAAGCATACAAGATAGTCTATGAAATCTAAGGAAGAGTTGAAAAACCAGGCCTTGGGCCAGATTAGATCTAGATCATTACCTCCTGTATTGGTCAGAAATGGGAACAGACAGGGAGGGTATCACTTATTATTTAAAATTATTAAAATTAGGGGAAAGATAGTTCCAAAAGGCAAAATAAACTGCTGTTACAACCAGAAGTAAATGGGTTGCAGGCAAGCAAACCCCAAAAATATTAGCTGTATTTATTATGATTAATATGAATGACTTTTACAATGTTTTCACATGAAACCTACACGATTAAGTCACAATGTAGCATTTCTTTCCAAAATCATAGAGTTGGCACTAAAATTTCCAAAACTGTTTTCTGAGAGAATAAAGACTTTCTTGGGAAATTTGGTGTCATCCCACTGGATCTAGATATTGCACCAGTCTCACTTGAAAGCTGTGTTTTAAAGGAATACAAATTAAAATTGGCTTAAACAGATAAACAGTGTATTTTCAATTCAGTGTGGATTTCATAATTGGTCCAGTATAGTCTAATGTAAAAAACATTTTGTTTAGACTAGAAAAGCACTGTAAACAAGAGCGTTAGAGTTACACCCATATTTCTAAAGAAAGAAAATATACTTTTTTGCTTTTCATTATGACAGACGATCTTTGAAAAATTTGACATTGTTTTGGTTTGTCCGCAGATGATTGTCTATGATATTACTGTAGAGAGCCAACCAGTAATCTCTCAATTAGCATATTTTCCATGGTAAATCACCTTCAGTTTGGAAAGTCAACTGTCCCTAAAATTTTTCATTATCTTTTGCAGACATTGTTTTTTAAGATTTCACATTTGATTCTACATTTATGATGTGCAAATAGATAATGGAATCAACAAAACATGAACTCACAAAACAATAATAAAGTAAAAAAAAAAATTTCAGGAAACCCTTCTTGCATCATTTCATACAAGAAAAAAATCAATTGAAGAAAGAGCAATGAGAAGCCAAACCTTTCAATGTCATTGCCCTGTACTTTTAGGTTATTCTTTGAATAATTGACAGAACTTGTGAATAATTCTTAAACAAAACTTTTAAGCATTTCTATATGCAAATTAATTCCACGCTATTTTTTTAAGTTAAAGGATTACAAAGCAATAATTAAATAGCATTAAATCCCTCAACTGAGAATATTTCATAGAATATAATAAACATCTGAATCTATATTGGTTACTTATAATGAACAGATTGATGCCAACTTACGATTCTTGAGCAAATAGAAAATTCTCTAAGATACATTGGATTACTTAAGAACAATGTGACATATAACATATACAAAAGGAATCTTTGCTGTTATACCATGTGTCATCATAGACAGGAGTGCACCCAGCTGAGATAATGTACAGTTAAGGGTACTGCTTACCTGAGCAACCCTTTCTGAGCACAGCATTGTGTCAGCCATTTCAGTTGAGCTACACTTGTCATGATATACATGTGACAATATCAAAAGGGTTGTTAAATTTTTGATCTCACAAAACAAATGGAATGATTGGGATAACCAAACCTACATTAATTATTTATGGTTATGTTGTTGCTAATATAGCTCCCTTCAAAATTAATATTTAAAAAATTAAAAATTTAATTGAATTTAAAAATATATAAATATGATGGTGCCTATAGCCCAGTAGGTAGGGCACTAGCCACATACACCCAGACTGGCAGGTTTGAACCTGGCCCAGGGCCAGCTAAACAAAAATGACAACTGCAATAAAAAAATAGCTAGGCATTGTGGTGGGCACCTGTAGCCCCAGCTACTTGGGAGGAGAGAGGATTGTTTAAGCCCAAGAGTTTGAGGTTGCTGTGAGCTGTGATACTATAGCACTCTACCCAGGGTGACACAGTGAGACTCTGTCAAAAAAAAAAAAAAAAAAAAAAAAAGCTATAAATATTTTATGTATTGTTAGAATTCGATGCATTTACCTAGAGACTTCAATAACTTTAAATTCCCATAGGAAATGGTGAACTTCTTGGTCACATATCAGATGAAGGTGTATCTCTGCTTAGCTCTTGTATACTTCAGTGATTCTTCTACTTTGTTCTGGCTCTTCAAAATTTCATACTAATTATCCCTGGGATAGTCTTAACTCTATATGGAAAATGTAAATTCAAATCTACAAATTTAGAGGTGAGATGTGGGTATTTGTTTTCCTATCTGAATTGTAACAAGCCTCTATTCAATTGTGTTATAAAATTAATCTTTGCTTGGATCTTTTAAAGTCATCCCCAAATTTTGTCTAGTTTCTCCAGTGACGAATTTGGACCCGTGTCTTTATTAGGTATTGAGCAATAAATGGGGGGAAGTAGATGGCATGACTTGTCATTGATTTGTTCTGGCTTTTGCTGAGATATCTACTCTTCAGAAGTAGAGCTTATCGCAGCCCAGTTTACAATTGCCAAAATGTGAAAACAACCTAAATGTCGTTCAACCCAGGAATGGATCAGTAAGCTGTGGCATATGTATACAATGGAATATTATTCAACCATAAAAAATGGAGATTTTTCAGCATTTTTATTAAACTGGATGGAGGTGGAACACATTATTCTTAGTGAAGCATCACAGAAGTGGAGAAGTATGACTCCTATGTACTCAATTTTGATTTGAAGACAATTAATGACAATTAAAGACTTGGTGGGGCATGGGGGAAGGGGAAAGCAGACAGAGAAGGAGGGAAGTGCTGAGGGAAAGGAAAAGAAGAAAAAAAAAAACAAAGAAGAAAATAAAAGAAAATAGTGACTAATCTTCACATAAATTGCTTTTAATTTTGACCAAAGTATATTACTTAAACATTAATTTTTAACTCAACATGTTAATATGTTGTTTAGGATATTGTATCCTCATTTATAAGTGACATACGTTTGTAATTTCTCCCTTATAATAATATATTTTCGCCAATT